>JAOTQK010000004.1:16001760-16012177 GCA_025642025.1 Rhododendron ferrugineum
CCGACTACTCCCCGCCTAGGCGCTAGGCGGTGATCCAACGCCTAGATTAGGCAGCCGACTAGTCGGCGCCTAGTCCCGGCCTGGGCGCTTTGGCGGCCGACTAGTCGGCGCCTAGGTGCTAGGCGGCCATTTTCCGCCCGACTTGCGCCAAGCAACTTTTAAAACATTGATCACGAGGGAAGTTGCGAAACTTTTTCACACCGTTAATTGTTTTCCTTGGACAGCTAGTTGACAATACACTTGTTATTTGGTACCTCATACAACACCGATGGAGATTCAGTTTCTCGCACCATTGACCAGACCATAGTTATGTCAAAACAAAGTCACGATATATGAATTTGTGTTCTGCTATCAACCAAGTTTTGGAAAACGTTTTTTCTCTATCAGAAGCTTAGACATTATATACAGACATGTCAATTTATTCTGCCATGTCGAACCAATTATTAAGCAAAGAAAACTACTACCTTTGAAAGAGCCCGATATATGTTTAATGGGGGACAGCGAACAAACATCCCCATACACTGTGTTGTCAAGAACAGAGACAGGACTAGGATTCTCAGTAGCAACTACAGAAAATTCCGCCAATGCTCCATCTTCGCTCAACCTTGGAGCTAACTTCTGAAACAATAATATCGCAAAATTGGTCAACCACTATAAGAGTAATTGGTATAGTCCCGTGAACACAAAGAAGAAAGAAAGAAGATCAAAATCACCTACCTTTCGTACTAAACCATTAACTTCATGCTTGGCCTTCGTCTCTGCACATTGCTCTGAAATGGCAATTTCTGTATCCGTCCCTGAGTCTGACCCAATAATTCCATCCGGTCCCATCGATATTACGTCCTCTTCGTAACTGAGATAACTAGTTTCGCTGCTGATTTCACTCGATTGGTCATCATTTTGCTGCAAATTCGTTGATCGTGGCCTACGTTTTCCTCCCGGAGAACAGGACTTCGGTTGCTGCTTGTTGGGTTGCCTTCTTGATTTGCTGGAATCAGGTGAGATAGGTGGCCTAGACCGCTTCTCCAACTCAAGCTTCTTCTGATCCAATCTTGGGCTCACGGATCCTGAGGTCTTCACCAAACTTGTGCCGTTCTCTTTCGATAAATGTTGAGACTGTGTTGAACTTTGTGCTAATTTTGAATTTCTGTTGTTGGTTTTCTTGGTATCAGTTGAACTGACTCCATTTCCTCTGCCACCGGTTTGCGGAACCTGTTCTTTAGGTGTATGGCTAGTAATAATGGAACCCTTTCTGCCATGAGCATATTCACCACCCCTGAGTTTAGAGAGACCAGATAAGCCATCCATCGCGATTACTGAAGAAGCAGGAATACCGTGTTTCTCCACAAGTTTCGCTGGTTTCATAATCACGATTGGTAATTCAATGTTCTTCAAATAAGTAAAGCCCCTTTCTGTCGAATTAGTAACACGATGATCATGTGGCTTCTGTTGGTTTACCATTCCAGCATTTACATGTGGACTTGTTTGAGTTGCAAAGATAGAATCTTGATCTTGTCGTCCGGTATCTAAGAGCCCCTTTGCCTGCATTGATTGTAGTATCTGTTTAAGAGCTCTGAGATCCTTTCCTGATTCATTGAACTCAAGATCCTTCAACCTTTTATCGATTTGACTATAAACAGAAGTAAAGGAGTCACTAGCCCTTGTTGGAGATTTCACACTCCTAGAAGCAGGCTTCTCAGAACCCCGGCTCCTTTCTAATTGCTTCCAAGGTGCTGGCTCAAGTGGGACCCTCGAACTTGAAATGGGTTTCATAACTGAGTCTGGATTCTTCAAACGTGGCGAAGCCGGTTCGTTCCAAAAGCTCTGTGGAGAATTGGACACTCGTGATGACCTCAAAAAGGGGTCAGGACTCTCAACAGGGGTTGTTTTGATCAATCCTATCTTATTATCACTATCCAAGGACTGATCCGGTAGCGTTTCCAAGCCCATCAGTTTTGCAATAACACTAGGAGGTCGTTTGGAGTTGCCACCTTCCTTAACCGAATTTTTCGAAAGGAAGCTTGATTTTGAATCAGAGTTGAAACTATGCATTGAACCCTCTCTACTATCCAATGATAATCTTGGAAGCTCTTTAAGCTTTGGCGCTGATTTTAATTCGTCCCTTGATTCAAAGGAAAACCGGTTTAGGTCCCTTCCGTCATAAGAAAACCGGTTTAGGTCCCTTCCATCATAAGAAAACCTAGGGAAATCTTTTGGAGCTGAAAATATCGACCCATCCGCTGATTCAAATGATGGTCGTGAATGGTCTCCAATTTCATTGACATACCAAGGTGATTCTCTCAGTTTAGCAAGAGCCCTTACAGACTCCTTGAGATCGGCGGGATGATTTTGCATTCCACCGAAGGATTTGGAATGCTGCAGAAGCCTTGGGGAGTCTTTATCCTTTCTCACTACACGATCAGACCGCTCCTCTTTGTCTGTGGTTTTAACTAATAAGCCCCTTGCTTCTCTGTACATGGACTCCTTGACGACATCGCGAAGATCGAGGGATCGATGTCCCATCCTTGGAGAGGTGCTCGATTGGCTCATTGTAGGGTACCTTGAAGGAGTTTCGGGGAATATGGTTTGGTCAAAGGGTAAGGATTCCGGTTGAGCTATTCTGTAGTCAAAGGAAGAGAAGGACGATGAATGAGGGGAAGAGATGATAGAGGCTCGGGATGATTCCATTGAGAGTCTCTGTTTCTCGTTTGGATTTTTGTTTGAATTCTTCTCCTGCAATTGAAAGGGCTATACACTCAGACTAGCAGGCAGAAGATAGATTTACATATCATTTCAATAAACAGTAGCAGCACCAAAAGCCCGATGAAATCTCAGGGACAAATTCAGAGCATACAATTTTCTGGTTCACAGGTAATTAAACTTTCTTCAAATTTCAGGTAATGGCAAGACTTAGCACAACAAATTTAAGTGATGGTTTGCATTGAATAGTTCCTATACTGGGAATCATACGTATTTGAGGCATAACAACGCATGCATCACCATTAGGATTTGATCGCAGTATTATGTACATTAACCTTATAGGCAACATTGCATCATTCACTAACTTCACAATAGTTAATATTTTAGTCAGATCAATCCTCAACAGGAACACTTGGAACTAAATAGGTATATTATATAAGTACATAGACATATAGATGTATCTATGTATATGAGTATAAGCACAAGCATATGCTATTAACATATTTCAGGAATTACTTAAAAACCAGCAGCGAGGGTTCTTACCTTTGCGGTTGGGTACTGATATATGTGATTAGATTCTGGTTGATAACCTACATGAAAGAAGAAAAATGTCAGATGATGATAAACAAGCTATAACTTGGAAAAAGCAACCCAAGACTATCATTCAAAAAAGTTATGGTAATTGATGAGATCATCAAGAATTAAGTCAAAAACCACCAGCGTTCCATCAATTCTTGTGTTGGGCCAATCCATACGGGCTTTGCCCACCAGGATTAGTACCCTGACTTAGTTGGCCGACTTGGCCGACTTGGCCAATTTTGCCCAGTCACCGGTTATCAAGACAAAAAAGAAAGAAAGAACGGTATCAGAACCTCTCCTAAATTTCTCAATATGTCCAGTCTTGTACCATACTAACCATTTAAGATGCATTGAGATAATCAGATCATAAAACAAACAAGTGAGGAACACGAACCACAAAGATACAAGTATACAACAAACAACAAAACAGATTAAGGCAATGCCCAAATAGAGGATTACCAGAAGTGTGTCTCTGGGGGATTTGTTCACTGACGCTGCGCCTACCAGGAACGACATGTTGACGATCAAACCTTTGAAAGATCCCGTTCATGCATCCTATTTCGGTTTGCAAATCTGGGTTTTCATCGGTCAACGCATATAAAAGTTTTGCAGCCATTTTTCCCCTCTCTTCAAATCCTCATTGTCACTTCCTAAACCTATTTATCCTTCCTCCAAGCCATTGAACTTCAGATTCAAATCCCCGGAAAGCACGATTTAAGACTACAGAACAACTCCAATCTATGAAGAAACTAAAGTGAATTGCATGGTCAACGATATGATAATCTATGGATTTGGAGACCTCACAATCACAAACCACCACAAAACCCCAATAGGCAAGGCCAGAAACTATACCATAATCATGTTCTTGATTCTTTCTTCTTTCCCCTCTACTGTTGGCAGAAAGTAAACAAGAGATGAAGCTTGTTTCCCAACAAATCAGATTATTTTGTCTTGCCCACTCATAGCTTCACAGATCTGTCCCTAAAAAACCCCAAAAAAAATTCCAGCCAATCAGAGTTTTTCTGTAAGGGGAAAAAAAAAAAAAAGGCTTCCACACGATACCATTACCCACTATTAGAACTCAAAAGCTCAACAAGCTTGTCAGTTAATACAGATTACTATTCCTTAGGGCTTTCCAAAAGTTTGGCATTTCACGTGAAATCAAAGCAAACAAGAAGAACAGAAGATACCCACAAAACAAATCAATCCCTAAACCAAACAGTGCCTTATCTCCAGAACAAGAGAATGGGGCACCCAATACCCAGTTGCAATTTTCCACCAATACAGACAGTAATCAGCAAGCTTACCTTCAATTTCCTTAAAAACTACAGCTGAAGGAATACTGTTTGGGGAATCTCTACAGGTACAAGAGGAGATTTTTTGCTGTTTTTCTTTACAGAACAACAACTAGAAAACAAAAGGACGGCCGCCCAGATACTATTTGGATGGTTTCAGGGTAAACGACTAAAGTTTATGCGATCAATGAGTGAGAGATTGGCCACAAAATACTGTACTAATGTACTTCTCCATTGGAGTTGGACCGGGCTTGAATGCAGTTAGAAAAAGTCCAGCTGTAAGTTGCAGTTTTTATTTTCTGGGCCCCACCATGGATCGGTATGAGTAATCTGGGCCCTTCATCTTACGAAGAAGATTAAGAGATAACACAGATTTTATTTTGAAAAGGTCAAAAAAATAAAAAATTATTCGTTTAGACTTTTTATTCTTGACCATAAATATGGTTAGATAACGGGTGCGACGTTCGAATAGTCCAATCTTCTAAATAGATGATCGTGTCGACAATATTTTTAATATTGATGTGAGATTCGTGCCGATGCATACCGTAGCGGGATTTTTCAACTTGCATAGAAGTCAAAGTTGTCAAATTTTGGTTGTATAACTGTGTTGAAATTCATTCACGATATGTACCTTATGATTCGTTACGTTTTGAGATAAATCTATGCAAAAAAAAATTTTTTTAAATGTAGACCTTGTTACTTTGACTTCTGGGTAAAAATATCACAATCTTGATTTAACAAAAGTTAGAGTATTCAAAAAATATCTAATACTTAGTTATCTAAATAAAGAAAATTAATCTCTACTATATTATATACATATATACATATGAGAAGAATCAAGTGTGTGTATGTTCGGCTCCGAAATGGCCCAAAAACGGGTGTAAACAATATATATGCCAATATCCGAGTCAGATATCTGTTATGTACCATATAGACACGTCTCCCCTCTTAAAGTATCTGTTCTGCATAGATTAAAAAAAAATTAATTGAGTGAATATGCATGCCTTCTGTGGGCCAGTTCGCAGATTTATTAGGCAGATGACTGCCTATCGTTACCCCTGACCCTCTCTCTCCTATGACCCTCTCTCTCCTATGTCGGACGGATACGGATACAAATATAGACACGGG
Source organism: Rhododendron ferrugineum (assembly GCA_025642025.1). Taxonomy (NCBI): domain Eukaryota; kingdom Viridiplantae; phylum Streptophyta; class Magnoliopsida; order Ericales; family Ericaceae; genus Rhododendron; species Rhododendron ferrugineum. The sequence goes on from JAOTQK010000004.1 coordinate 16,007,463, forward strand.
ATACAGAATTTTTAAGAAAATATGGACACGGACATAATAGGAGACAAGACAAAGCATAAAATGAATCCCCCGCTCGGACTGGCTCAACTGTAAAGCAAAAACATGTTCTCGACGAGTTATAAAAAACATAGACAATTCCCATCATAAAAGTAAGCTCAAAAAGGGTTAAAAATAGGCCGGGGAGAACTGTCCACTGTCCAGCCCTTGATATGTTTTTATAGCATGAGATGAGAGTTTTCTGACAATTTTGAGGGTGTCGGCCCCTCCCTCCCATAAAGTAAAGAAATTGCATACATGTGGGTGTTGGCTGAACCCTTTTGGGGCAAATTCCTCACCAACTAACCCATCCCAATCATCAATTCATCATATAACCCTACCCTACGTTTGAAGGTATTCTAATTACTACTCATTCATTTCATTATCACATATATAATCACCTCATGATCATGCCAAACTTTTCACAACACATCATGATCATGACACATCAATGGAGTGTCTCGTCCATTTTCAACAAGATGGGTTCAAAGGAAAAATTAATAATCGCTCCTGGAGCAGTACCGGTAGGCGGCAACTAAATTTTGCAAAAAATGTTGAGAAAAATCTAAGGGGTGGAGATTCGAACCCAACTCCTAAAGCATTCAAAGAACCTAAGCTGCCACAGGACTAAGAAGATGTTTCTTGAAGGCAATTGAAACTCATTATTATGTATAACTATAAACTATATTTTTGGGGGGCCCTCTTCGGGCCAGAAAATTTGGGGGCCGAAAGAGACGGCTTCCTCGACTTCCCCTCTAAGCCGACTTTGTCCTCGAGCACCGTGTGAGCTGGTAGTACCTCATAGCTCACACGGTACCCCCAGGGCTTTTTCTACCACATATTTGTCTAGACTTTACCGTCTTATTATTTTGATAACCTTGGTTTTTTTTATCATCTACATAACATTGGGAAATGAAAGGGAGAGAGGAGTGCGTGGGACGTCATATCTTTTACATGTGGGATAATTTTCTCATGTGGGTGGGTCTGGATTTGCCTGCATGGGCATGTGATTTGTTAGCTAAGAGTTGATAAAAGAGAAATTAAAACGGGATTTATGAACCGGAAAAACAGGGGAGAATGCATTTCCCCCTCCTACCCCAATGGTCCAAGCCCTTTTCCAATTTATAGCGCAAAATAATATTGGACAAAGTAGTCGTTAATCATTTTTACGACCGGATGTCTGGGCAAGGTTGCACGTACTTTTCGTCGACTAATTTCAGAATCTTGAAGTTAACGGCCATGTAAACCCTCCAATGGCCCCCAAGATTTGAAATGTTTGGCCAACTCCCTGGAATTCGAACATGCGATTTCGTAAAGGACAATCACTTATTTATTCTCCCATGCTCACTTCGTCAAACCCATCGAGGTTGAGAAATGTTGTGGAGACATCTATGATGCATCTCATATTGTGTTGAAAAATGTTGTAGAGACATCTATGGAAATGACCGAATTGTATTTTTCATGGAATTGATTTATCTGCAATTAGATTATTCAACTGCACATGCAATGGGATTTGATGTGGGCTCATTCCAAGGTCACTTTCACAATTTGAGCCGTTTACTTTTTAGGAGTCGCCCAAGTTAATTGTTTATGCCACGATGAAATTGATTTATCAGATATCGCTAGCTATCTGCAAGGTGAAACATACTATCTCTATCTTAATAAACAGGCAATCGTGTAGATTGCTCCTTTATCTATACCAAGGAAATCAATTTTCTCAATCCATTTTTTAAACTGCACATGTGTTATGGTTGTTATGGAACACTTATTTTGGGCGTATCCCTAAGAAAAATTTGTATAAAAAAGGGAATTATACAAATAAAAAAACACTATATACAAATACAGAGAAAGTGATGTGACAAATCCTGATTCGCTCCCTTCAATGGATATATAACGTCCAGTAGTTAAAACGCCCACTAATCTTAACTATAATTTGGAAGATGCCATTGGCAAATTATTTTAACAAAGAGTGTTGGACAAGAATATATGTAAAGAATTCAACGATCCATGTTTCAAATATTATCCTACAATGTAGGTAAAATAACATGGATCATTAATTGATTGCCGAACAGACGGCAAAGATTGGGCATGCAGAGACTTTAACTTCGTAATGTTAATTTAGTTAGAAACGTACACCCTTTTAATTAACTTAGTATGCATGTTTCCCGTTTTTGCTCCCCATTTGTTTTCCCATTTTAGACCTTTCTTAATTTTGAACCACAAACCTTTCAAAGATTCAAAATCCTTGTAAAAAAAATATTCTAACCAGTTGTATAATGATTTCTAGTATTTTCATAAAAATTTGTAACGTCTGTTTACAAATTTATAACTTCAGGACAAAGACTCAAAAAAAAAAAAAAAGAAGAAGATATGAATTCAAGGCCAAATGCTATGAATTATTGTAAAATAATTTTGAGTTTGGGATGGGTGTTATGAATTTTTTGCACAATGCTCGGAATTCAACGCGATTCAAGGAATGCACACCATACACATCCAGATAGTGGTGCGTATTGTAGTAGTATTTTCCTTCTTAATTATAAACAAGGTGTTTCACTTGAAAAAAGAAAATCAATTTTCCAAAACCGATGGATTAAGGTTGATGTGATTTTGAGGAGAAAGTATAGTATTTTAGCAGTGCGAGTTTAGTACTAGTAGTGTATTCATAGCTGACCGAATCAGAAATCCTGCAGGGACCTTCCTGTAATGTATTCAACTGTAGCAACAGCGCAAACCTGGTATATATTAAATTTTCATTGGAGTTTTTTTTTTTTGTTTGGCAATGTAGGGTGTTCCAGGCCAGCTTGCACACACCTCGGATAATCCCTACAGCCCCTTCCACAACCCTTTTCACAAGCTTGCGCGTGGGGGCATGAGGTGGCCCAAGAGTTGCTAACAAGGAGAATCGAACCTGAAACCTTAAATGAAAGCATATATACCCCTAGTCCCAAGCCAAGATCGACCACTAGACCAACCCCTTAGGTCCATTGGAGATTGTTATGACATGTGTAATCTAGTTTTAAATTTCTATGAATAATTCAAAGTGATATTGATATATGGAGACCATTATGAATCAACTACCACATTTCTAGTATCAGATTTTTAATAACAGGAATTCTATTAGATTAATTTACACCAGCTTAATTAGTGATAAAAAAAAAAAGAAGAAGACATTTTGGTCTACAAGAAATTTCAATAGGAGTTTTTATTAATATTACCGGTCATATATAGACTAAAAACTAGTATGAAGCATGACAGATACACAGGATATCATATGCAATATATGCTCGATCGATACATAAAAAAAAAACTTACAAAAAATAGAATACAGATACGGTCATGCTACGTTTTTTGTTTTTTGTTTTACCGGGAGTCATACTACGTTTATAAAGTTGTTTTTTAGGAGTAATTTTTGGAATCATGTTACACACAAAAATAAATTTCTGCGAGTTGCAGTAGTAGAAGAGTCGTACTCTTGGAGGCTAGCTCTCTCAAGACATTTCAATCCTATTGTATTTGTTACATCTTTTGATCTTGGCAGTTAATGAAATTTTCTTCGCCGGCGTTCTAATAAAAAGGTTCACTCGTAAAGATGAACCAATTTAAGAATTATGAATAATTTTAGTAGCCATTAGTCAATCTATGGAATACGGACATATGACACAGTAAGAATTCGTCAATTCAATGAATTCTGGAAAAGTAAGACATTAATTACTTTAATCTTATGTTATTCTTAGAAACTGTTTTTATTTTTTAAGTGTAGACCTTGTTACTTTGACTTCTGGGTAAAAATATCACAATCTTAATTTAACAAAAGTTTGGAAATGCAACTTAGAGTATTCAAAAAAATATATGATACTTAATTATCTAAATAAATAAGATTAATCTCTAGTATATTACGTATATACATATGAGAAGAATCAAATACATAAATGAGAATATCCGAGTAAGATATCCGTTATGTACCATATGGACACGACTCCTCTCTTAAAGTATCCGCGCTGAATAGATAAAAAAAGAAAAGAAAAAGAATTGAGTGAATATATATGCATGCCTCATTGCCTCTGTGGTTTCGCAGATTTCTTAGGCACATGCATGTCTGCCTACCACTAACCATGCCCCTCTCTCTCTCCTATGTAGCACGAATACGGACACGGATATAGACTTGAGATACGGTATTTTTAAAAATATGTGGACACAGATATAGTAGGGGATATGCATGGCAAAGCATAAAAAGAATATTCCCCTGCTCAGGCTGGCTCAACTGTGAAGCAAAACAGTTCTCGACAACTTATAAAAAAATAAACAATGCCAATCATAAAATCAATTAAGCTAAAAAAGGGTCCAAAATTAGGTCGGGGAGAACTGTCCAGCTCTCGATATTTACAATCCTTCTACAGCCACAGACGATGGCCTTACTCATTCTGTACCGATGGCCATGCGCTCGGGACCTATTCCGGGTCCTGCATGAAAAACTCGAGCCGTTCAATAATTTAAAAAAAAAAAAAACCCAAGTGGGCTATTCAAAAATAGCTCAATCTGATATGTGTAGATGTTTAATCCAATCTTCTCATTTTTCATTTAGAATCGATAAAGCCACCGTCATTAGCAGTAGTTTCTTCGTGATATATTTATAGCATGAGATGAGAGTTTTTCTTGACAATTTTGAGGGTGTCGGCCCG
>JAOTQK010000004.1:16018012-16037437 GCA_025642025.1 Rhododendron ferrugineum
CACTACTAAAAAACCAAACCAAATCTTTCGGTTTGGATTGGTTTGGACTGGATTCACGGTTTGACGGATTTTTTGCTCACCCCTAATATGTATCAGACAGCTTCGAACACGTCTGTTTTTTAATCTGCAGCCGGACATGAGCTTTCATAACATTGCAAACGGGCTAACGAGCCCAGTAACTGCGGGCCCAGTTATCAGATGGGACAATTTGGATGGGTTTACAATGGTGGAACCACTTGATTGATATTTGTGGACCCAATTCAAGATATACTTTACTGGATTAATACACTTTGCACCCCGTGTTTTATAGTGTATCTCTTACACACCCCTTAAAATTCGATAGTCGTGAAGTTGCACTGTTAGCTTTCTGCAAGTTGATGTTTGTTGAGCAGCAAATAGAAAATAATGCCCATTGGCACACTCCTGTCAATTCAAAAGGAAAGAGACAAGGAATGGTTTGCAATTTTAAGATAAAAAAGTTCTATAGATTTGTGTATTTTTCCGTCTTTGGTAAAAAAAATTAATATTTTGACAAACTCTTTTACTTTTTGAATAGAGGTATTCCATGTATATCCATAAAGTATAAAATAAGTAAAAAAAATTGACAAAAAATCACTAAAGATGAAAAAACACGAATGACGAAACAGTCAAAAATTTTGGAGAGATTATTTTTTAGAGGAAAACCAAACAAAGTGATTAAGTTCACACTTGCCTTCCTTGCCCTCCCTTTGGAATCTCATGGACAAGTGGCTCCTTCCTCTCTTTTTGGCCCCCTCCCCTTTATAGAGCACTGGATCGTACCTTGCTCCCGAAGAGTTTGAGTTGTGTTCGAAGCCTACTTTAACCATAACGTCATGTCATTTTATTCATATCATCACTTTTCTTTGACTATTTGGGTATAACTCACAGCAGTGACCCGATATCTACGAAGTCCCACACGCAAAACAGTTTGTTCCCCCAGGCGCTACTCTTCTTCACCATATCGATTTCCATCTCCGCCTCCTGCTCGATTCCCTTTATTCCAATGTCAGAGACGAGGTAAAATGCAGGGCTACAAAGTGTATTTCTTCTCAATCCTAGTTTTTTTATAATAAGACTTATCCCCCAACCCATAAAGGAAAAAGGAAAGAAAGAACGGATGAAGAATGTTGATAACTCATAACTGCTCTATGTATTTGGTTGGTTAGGCACATGCAAGCATATGGTAGGTATTTATTCTCGTATTTTCATAATACTAAGACATAAGCACACTTAAAATATGAGCTTCATACATATGGTGGTTGGGTCAGAGAAAATTGCTGGTCATGCAGTCATTTCCATGTTATGAGGAGGGTGACAGTGACGAGGAAACAGCCTGGGATTCAAGAGACATACAGGCCTTCCTTGCCTGCCATGAGCACTAATGCATCTCTCTCTCTCTCTCTCTAGTAAATGGAAGTGTAGGTATGGTACACGTCACTCTACACCACACCACTATCTGTACTACCACACCTATGTTGAGACTGAGGGTAAGGTCCTACCACATGTTGGAAATGTCAAGAGTACGTTTAGACCCAATGACGGGCTATGGAGACTTGAACATGGGCTTTGTCCAAGTTTCTAGCCACTGAACTAACCCCTCGTTGTGCATCTTGGATTTTCCACATTCATGAATCTCTCTCCTCAAAAGGAGGTAAATGGTTACATGTGAAAACTTTCCTTCATAATCAGCCGCAAAGAGATAATAGAAAACTTCAGCCATCTATCATAACTAACCACATACATAACTTACCAACTAAACGACGAGATTATACTAATCTTCAAAGATTAATTACTAACCAACGAGGTAATAGCGAACTTAATCATTCATCGAAAAGTTTCTAACGTACATTTACAAGTTACCTGAACAGGTCTTTAGAATGAGATGGTTCTAACTACAGTTTTATCGCAAAAGTATTTCTCCATGTTTGTTAGAAGCAAATAAGATCGATCAAGTATCAACGCACCAACTAGACTAACAATTTGTCGATCATCAAATATGAGAAAGCCCTAATTCACCAATGGGATAGTCGACCGAGTATCACAAGAAGAGAGATATCCCCTTTTCTGCTGAGGGGTACTAGTAAGGATTTTCCAATTTGGAGTAGGGCTCGTGACACCACTCAACCTAAGATGCGTCCGCCCTTGACGACGAGAGCGTCTCCAGCAAGATGCGTCCGCCCATGACGATAAGAGCATCTCCAGCACTTCACGACTAATCGTAACAATGCTAAAATTTCGCACGATGAATGTGTATGTACTAAAGCACATACATATACACTTACCATCCAGCTTCTAAGTTACTGTGTGGGCTAATACCAGAATGAAATTTGACAGAAAAAACAAATTTAGCAACTAATTTACAGAAAGATGGAGATGAACCAAACCTCAACAGCCCAACCTAATGCAGCACAACGTATAGAATTCCCTCTCATGTGTCCGCTGTATGCATAACAGAAGGCCTCTATTGTAATGCTTCCTGTAGACATCAGTAGCTTAGTAGTACGTTCTGATACGCAATTATATCAGGTTAACTTAGATTCCAAACAAATTTTCACCAATTGTAAGACATCGGATGACTTTCCTGCGCATGAGTTAAGAAAATGGTAACATTACACAAATGCGGAGAAAAGAACCCGACATAATCACAGAATGAACAATAGCAAAAATCAAAGCACTTCCAAACTTACCTGGTTGATAGGCCGTTTTACCCCGTATATCAGTTAGATGGACCCTGGAAACCAACACGAGGAAGTGCTCTCTCTACCTCTCTGACACACACACAGAACCAGTTCAAACTCCCTTTACCAAAGACTGTCTTGGAATGTCAGATACATTGCAAGTGTATCTGGGAGAGAAGATGACCGGTACATTCGTGCACATTCAAGGGAAAACACATTCTTTCTTCAAGGCTTCATGCAAGCCTCTGCCTCACAGAAGTCTGAACAGCAGGATTTCAATAAGGTTTTTTTTTTTTGTGTGTGGTCAGTCAGTTTCCATTAAGAACAACCAAGGAAAACAGAACCAAGGGCATACCCTTGCAGTCCAAACAACCAGTTACAAGCTAGCTAAGGAAGCAAGAACCTACACAAAGCAACTAGAAACCTAGACTTAAACAACACAACCTACTCATTTACATGAAAGCAGAATGGGGATTTCGTCAATTGTCATCTGTCTTCTTCACACTCCTCCAGAGATGGGCTCAACACAACCTACTCATTTACATGAAAACAGAATGGGGATTTCATCAATTGTCATCTGTCTTCTTCACACGCCTCCAGAGATGATGCAAGCCCTTACATCTGTACTTATCCGAGCAATGAGATCCCCACTGTCAAGACTACGCCTTTGAAAAATTCTTCGATTCCTCTCGCACCAAATGTTAGATATAAAAACAAAGAGTACTTAAAACTAGGGCCTCGCCTTAAAACTAGGGCCTCGCCTATGTAAAGCAGTCCAATCCATATCATTTTGAAGAAGTGAAAGGGCAGGCCTGGCCATATCATTTTGCTGCAGAAAATGAGTCCAAACCTGAGCAGAGTATGAACATCTAAAAGATAAATGCTGGTGTTGCTCTTGAGCCAAACCACACAACACATAAACATCATCAGTAGCTATCCCCCCACATGAGAAGCCTATCTTTGGAAGACAACCTCCCCAAGACAGCCATCCATTCAATTATAGCCCAACGACGTTGTTCCAGGGGACTTAAGGAGCTTTAACTAAGAGCTTGCCAAGCAGATTTAATAGAAAAAGGGTCCACTAGGATGCAAGGTCCAACGAACTGAGTCAGAGAAGGTTATATTGGGCAAAAAAGAGGCAGGGGTGTTGGCAATAATATCCTGAGTTAAAGTAAATCAACTACAGTCCACCAGATATTGTAATCTGAGTGCCTCTTTCCCTTTTGTTTGCTAGGTGAGCATCTTCTGTTATTGCAACAAAAAGAATATGACTCAACAACTCCAATTCTAATTTAAGAGGCTGTGGTGAATCATATGTATACACACATCAAAATCCAAAATCAGAATCTAAAATTCTGCTTCAATGGCTTAAATTTCCCTTCAACTTTTCCTTGGTACGTGCGTTAGTAAACAATGCCCGACAACAAATTGCATAATTACAATAGGGGAGATCAGCTCTCAGTAAGAAATAAGAGACATGGACATAAGACATCAATGTCAAGAAAAAGATTTGCTAATGATTCAACCTCCCATTCAATTAATCGACAAGCTCTCTCCCTGAAATCGATATTATCAAAACTCATATTGATTGAAAATGCATCACATAAAATTACACAAAGTCTGGACTCTGGAGCATCTTCAGAATTTTATTTTTGCTGAGGTTGGAACCAATTTCCTCCCGTCTTCAAGATCATATTGTAATGTGCCACGGCCCCACGGCATTATGAGTCTACTATCACTACTAACTTCAGCAGCTCAGCAAATCCTCATATTCCCTCACAAAACCAAATGCATTCTGCTTTCCACAGTCCGCCAGCAAAAGTAGTTCTGTAAAGCTCCAATTTACCATAGCGATTAACCCAAATTTAACATAGTGATTAACCATAGCTAGTAACATATATATGCTTACACACCAACATCTCTGAAACGAAAACGAGTGAAGAGTCATCTATTTACTGTGACACGGGCAATGAAATGCAATCCTGTTTTTGAAACTTTTATTTTATTTTAAGTACACAGGAAATAGACTTCAAACCTCGGTTGCTTCTAAAACTAACTTAGTTGACTTAATCATGCTCCTCAGTCTCACCTACTAGGCAGGAAAAGCCAGCCAAGTCTATGCCTCAAAAGAGACCAGCTTAAATTTCCAATACTGAAAACAATTTCCTCACACCTTGCATCAAACAAGCACCATAAAATAATTCCCAAGGGGTTTGGTGCCCGCCTTCCAGGGTGAAGGCATTATACATCTAAGCAAGTGGTGGACTGCATGCGTGAGCGTGGAGAGAGAGACTTACCTTGAATCTTTGTCTTCCATCACGGACTGAAACAACAGCAGACCTCAAATTTTATCCTTTAGCATACTTATTAAGATAGCCCTGCAGAATAATATCGTTAGAGGTGGTGCTAAAGAAGTAATTTATACAGACAGGCATCATCGTTTATTGTTACAACTCACGAGTAAGCCACAAGTTCATCAATCTCTCCACCAAATTTTATGCTATGTGAAACCTTTACATTTCGTTGGCCAAATCCATAAATAAAAACAACACCCGCCAGAAGAAAAAATTCAGAAATTTTGATTTTTCGTTTTCTTACAACTTATAGGAAGAAACTCCTAAAGGATATGTCTCTATAGTAAATACTTGCATCAACTTTTTCCTTCCTTTTGATAATATTAATGCAAGAACTAAAGCACATGAACACCTCCTTTTGTTTATTGTGGAGACCTAAGCATCTTCGTCTACAATAAAGCATGTGGCTAAGTTGGGAGCATAGTTCCTAAAGACAATAGATGCAGAAATTTTGCAAATAGAAAACTTCAAAAATAGTTCGCCCCAAAAGCACAGTTCCATAATACGATGTAAATCTCATGCACTGGGATTAGAACAAGCCAGTCCTGAAGGATTCCTTCCTATTATATATCAAGGTGAGAAGTTTTCCCTACCAAAAAAAAAAATTTCCCTAACCCTAAGAACAAGGACATAATCACATAGACAGCGCGTGAATCAAAATTAATATAACCATAAAAACAAAATAGCAAGTAAAAAAGTTACCGTCACAAGTTTAGACAGTTTCCGTTGCGATGAGTCAATGTAATGATTTATCTTTGACTGAGACTTGGGTACATGGTGGCTCTTCATAGCTCCAGACACCTTGTCAACAATCTTCTTGACAATTATCTTAAATGCTTCCTTACTCAAATTACCCTGCCGCCAGGATGTTTTCAGCTCCCCCTTCACAAAATTTGCAATGGCTACTTTGAAATGTTTCATCGATCTAGAATCTTTGCTCCTCTTTCTTTTCCCTGGTGTCTTAATCTGATCAATCTCAATCTCCCCCGCGGCTGTATTTCCTTCATCAAGGGGATTGCTTGCACTCACGTCATCGACATCACCCACTTCTTCACCTGCCGTGTCCCCGCATTCATCATTTTCACTTTTTATAGATGTGGTTATGGCAACAGCATCAACCTCTTTTCGCTTGTTGTTTTCTTCCACGTCTATTGGCTTGTGGGACCCACTGCAGCTCAGCGTGGTTTCACGCCTCTGATCACGATCAAACTTCTTGGATGAGTTTGAAGACGGCTCAATGCTGTCAAAAAGTGGATCATACTGGTCACCAGGTCCATCAGGTCGAACATGGCTCAAACTGTAAGAACCATCGAATAGGCAGGGCCTGTCCTTTTCTTGTTTCAAAACATTGGAGCTGAATTTGGATGTTAGTGGCAGGTCAAAAGTGGATGCATAAGGATTGTAGTGGTTTGAAATTCTTGACCCTCCAAAGTCGGACAGATTAGATACCTGGTTCCTGTCAACAAGATCTGTAGTCCTTGTCATGGTAGAACTATTATTCCCATAATCACCTAGATTTACAGAATGACTATCAGCCCCAGGCTGCGGTAGTCCATAGAGAGCTCGTTGCTGCTGCAAGTGTGGGTAATTTTGAAAAGATGCAGAATCCCTCGTAGAAGGAACATGTTGAAGAGATATGTTTCCCTGAGCAAATGAAGGGCCACCGAATGGTTGACTCATTGGGTTGACCATAGGCAGAGGATCTAGTTTGAAATCTCCCATGTGTAAGGAAGGCCTAGGAGGGAGCTGATTCGGCTGCAATTGTAACCAAGGATAACCTTGTGTGGCAGTCGCTGAAGTTACTGTTGAATTGTCCACAAATGGCGGCCGTGGTGGCAATGCTGGTGGAGGTGGCAGGGACCAAGAGGAGCTTGGTGGAACAGGAAAATAAGAACGCTGGTTCTGCAACAGAACTTGATTGGGAGGACAGTTCTCCATGGGAGGGTAAAAAGGGGGAAAGTTTGAAGGTGGTTGCATTATTTCCCCCGGCGGCTGTGGCATCGAAGGGGTAATTGTGCCTTGTGAAAGAGAGGGAAGAAATGGAATAACGGGTGGAAGTAACTCCTTAGGAGGCAAAGTTTGGGATGAAAAACTGCCGTATGCAACTGGTTGGCTAACAGAACTTGTACCAGGATAGGAATGAATCGGAGATATTTCATCTAAATGAGGTGCGCTAACTGGAGGCTGATTTTGGAAAGTTGGTGACGTCTGAATGAGCAAAGAACCTGACATAGAAGAGTCACCCACATCCAAAGATTGATGATAAGCATTCTGAAGCACTGGAAGACAGGGATTAGCTTGGGATTGTAGAATCACCAAATTTTCCGGTGAAGATGCTACCACATGAGAAGAGGGAGAGCCATCCAACGGAAGAACAGTCTCCACTATTTTAGCGCAGTTTTCCTCATCAAGAATCTCCGTGGTGGGTTCCAGTATCTCTTCTTTAATATCTTGAGATTCATGCACGATGTCCACTGATTCATCCTCTTGATCAGAAACTATAGTTTGTCCAGACTGCTGCACAGGAACTAATACTTTTTCTCTATCCACTGATTTCTCAAGCTCTTCAAGGGAACCAGAAGTCCCTGAAACAGGTGGAACTTCTGCATCCTGCTGTTTGCTCCTGTAGCGTCTCCCACCATCAGTCTTTTCAGATTCATGGTGCATATACCGACAAAATGCTCCACGGTAGCACCTTCCTCGAAGAAAGTCAAGACACTGTGGAAGCTGACCCTTGTCTCTTCTCATTTTGTCACCACTTGATTCAGCCCCACGCCTATAAGAGGGAGACTTGCTCCTGCTTCTTTCTTTCTTGGGAGACCAGCTGAAACGACGACACCAAAAAACTAAGTTCCAAAAATATGACTACACAATATCCATATAAAAGCAAGTGAAGAGTCCACGATCCAAAGCTAATAGACCATCCATTAATTGCAAGGAACAAACTTTCATTTCTTTTCCATCAAAATCGCCAAAACCTTAACTGTTTCCAAGGAGACTGAAACGAAACACTCATGGAGCATCGAAATCTCAATGGTCACACAGGCACATACCAATAGGCACCGAAACCTGTCAAAAGTATACAAATGCAATGTAACATTGAGTGGTTTCGGCAGTTATTAGAAATATGCAACAATGACATTTTCACACATTCCCAACTTCTTTTGATGTTTCCATTATGTTTCGGGTACATTCTTGAAATGGTTCCAAAATGTTTGCAAACGTTTCATTTCCCTACTCCCTAGCTAACCAAAACAACATACCACAACAGAACTTTGATCTTTAATTAATTGAATAAATTGTACCTGCGAGACCAGCTTCGCTTCTCCTTTCTTCTCAGTGGACTCCTCCTCCTCCTCCTCCTATCATGCGGAGATCGGCTTCTGCTCACACTTCTCCCTCTCTTACTACGCCTTCCAGTATACCGCTCATCTGAGTCACTGTCACTAGCACCTTTTCTGACTAATCTCCCAAACTTGTCAACTTTTGGGGGAGCAGATGTATATTTAACATCTTCCTTCTGACGCAGAGACTTAACACTCTCAGGAGCAACATCACGAATACCATCCAAGTGATTGTTCGGTTCCAGAGCCTCAGGGTAAACAGCATTTTCAATAGAGTCTTGATTCTCGACGTTATTTTCAACAAGTTCTTCAGTTTTGACAGCTGCAATAGATGTTATATTAGCATCTGTATAACTCCTTCGTGATTCTGGGGACAAATCCATAGCATTTGACAGCATGCCGAGAGAACATGGCACAACAGATTCAGAGGACGTCCCAAATGCCATATGAGCACTTGAGAGACCCTTGGATCTGATAGCTGCTCGTACGTTAGATCTTAGGTCCCCAAGCAAATTTGAACCACCTACTGTAGTTGATGGTGAGGCGGGTACAGGGCTGGCATCTTCAAGACAAGGCTTGACATCATCTTCTGAACTATCATCAGAAGCATAGTCTTGTATGAGTCTGAAAGGGCTCACACTTTTGATGAGTGCACCAGGAATTTTCTCAGAACTGACTGCTGACGCATTGCATTGACTTGAATCTTCTAGGGGAGGAATAGAAAGTTTCGCTAAATTGCTGTTTGAGGGGCACTCGGCAGCTCCAGCAGAATTCATGACAGAGCAATGAACTTTCAGAAGTGACCTTCTATTGGTAAAGAAATCATGATCAGGGAAGTGTTCGGAACCTGTAGGTAGTCCAGACTCATTAAATACGAGAGAGATAAACACAGGTGTTCCAGTATTGTGGATACTGTGTATAAAAGAGAAATGCATGATACCATTCTGAATCAAGAAATCGACAAATATTCTAGAGAAACGTCAAAAATCCACACATTAGCTTTACAGTTTAATCTGAAAAGGGAAGGACTAAGAGAAAGACAAAAAGTTTCCATCATATTGAAAGCTCCAGAAGATAGGGGGGGGGAAAAACTCAACAAATTAGAGGATATATTTAAACATCATATAAAATGTCTAACTTTTCCAGTTAGAAAAGTAAGAAATTAGTTTTTTTTTCCATCAAACCAACAATTTCATATATCCTTTTTTTGGGCACTAGCTCGCGTGATTGCACGCAAACTACAATCTAGTCCATATTAGACTGTGACTCCACTTTGTTACATCTCAAAAACAAAAAACTACCGTTCAAGAGAAACAACAGCTATTAAACGTCAATCTTGATCCTTGAACTAAAACAATAAGGACATAAAGTAATATCTTCAATTAAGAACTCCTCAAAAAACATAGAACCTTAATGCTACAATAAGGATCCCTACTGCTGCACAGTCTGCACAGTACGAACAGTGATGCTACTTGAAATAAAACCACTAATTGAACTAATCACGCCACAAAAAGTGACAATCAGAATGTGTTTACTTTTTCTTTGATGAAAGAAAAAGCATGGAAAAACTGATAGCTGTCAGAAACCAGATAATTGGAGTGTTTAACTGGACTAGAAAATATAACCCTTCTCTCTCTCTCTCTCTTCCTTTCCTAACCACTTGAGGGCACTAAAAAGAATCATGTAAAGCAATTCCATTTATCTTTGGAGATAGCTTCAATTGAACCAATAATCCAATGTTTTTCTAGCCAGCTAACCCCACATCCACTTTGGTCTTCCTGTTGTCCTTGAAACATTTCGAAACTTGCCACTTGTTGACTTGACAATGCTGCAGTTGTAGGATATCTCTGCACATTGTCCCCACAAATATCGAACTTAACTATTGCTCAATAGCTTAGCATATATCCCAGGAAGTTCTTCATTTCCTTTAAGTTTCCAAATTATGTCTTAATTATCATGGTTTCTATATCGCATAAGCAGAAAACATTTTAAGATGCTGCAACATTCCTAAACATATGACAAGATGAGATTGAAACGAGCGTATCATTGAGTTTTAGAGCGGATGCTGATGATGTTAAATAACTCATAACCACCGCCCCTGAGTCCTGTTCTGTAGCGGTCGGTATTGCCAACACTGTTGCACTGAAGTCTGCAAAATAGCTGTAAGTGTCCAGATACCTCAATTTAGATCTATCAGTAACCACAACTAACATCACTAATGCAGTTGAATCTTTAGGCGATCGTCAAGTGCGATCTAGAGGCTCGAAGTTACCAACAGATGGAAATGAAGCATGTTTAGTGTCTCTGTAGTAGACACAGAGACATTTGACAATGACTACTGCTATACAAACGAACATTTCTCAAAATGTTAAGTGTACAAACTGATGTGGCAGTTGAGTTGTTCCTATCACTCAATCCAGCAAATCTCGTTTCGAATTCTGACACTTTATAACTGCACACCACATCAGCTTGTAGAAATAGTTTCAGGAGAAGTTTGTTTGCATAGGAGTTCCTTTGACAATTAGTCCAGACATAATGTATGAATGAAAAGAAAATGGCATTGAGCTGATAAATAAAAATCAACAACCTGAGACCGCTTACAATGAAATGAAGCAGAGTAAATAAGAGAGCAGAAATGCTTAGCAACCTTTTCCTCGATCAGTCAGTCCTGAGGACCCTGGTATAGCATCCTTAGCAAGACTCTGTTCAATTGCCCTTGGGGGTGTATGTAATTTCCCTGGAAACTCTTTGGGTATTATCACAGCCTCGTTGTTTAGACCTTCAAATGAGTTGCAAGCTTGCTGCTCTTCATTTGGCTGGGTGATATCATCTAAAGACCACCCACAGAGAAACAATTGAAGAGAAAGCTTCAGGATCCAATGGTATATAGATTACCCCCAACTCATGTAAGAGTATACAATACATGTTAAAATGTTTGTCATTTTATTTGCTCCTCTCCTACAAGAATTTTAACTCAGACATCATTAAAAGCCACAGTTACTATCTAATCCAAAACCAAAAAATGGCATGCAAGGGAACTCACAATCAGACACTACATATTAATAAGGCATCCAAAGGTAATTGAAATGGCCTTAAATACATAAGGCAGAAGGGATTTAAGAACATAAATGTCGGATGAATAAAGTATTTTCTTAGAATACAAACACAAGCATAACGTAGTGAACTCAAACCAGGATATGAGTTGCAAAGAGAAAATAATTCCACCCACATATTAAACCATAGCCTCTTAGTTATTTAAAGTGTGAAGCGCACTGAGGCCCAAAGTTTTTATCGGGGACTGGGTGTGAGGCGCAAAATGCAAGGCGGTGGCCCTTGTTGAAGTGAGCTGCACCTAAGAGGAAAAAAATAGCAAAAATACCATGCACGAATACTTGAAATAATAAACAACAATAATTTGAACTCTATGAGGTGTATCAAATCAAAAGGCAATTGGGTGAACTTCCTGCGCAATGACATTAAAAAGCATAGAGAAACTAGCTATCTTAAGAATTCTAACTTTTATCTATTTGACATCTTTTCAGGATCTTGTGTCCGCTCTGTTATGGGATTCCTTTATTGATCGCTGGAGATTGGAGGGCAGTTTGTGGTACATAGTCAGTGGTCTTGTTTACTTTAGTACCTTTTTCGAAGGACTTCTTGTCCACCAATTCTCTTCTACTTTTAGTCTTCTTTCCTGATGTGATCTTTGTTATGGCAGATGCAAAGAAAAAAAAAACCGAAACCCGTAATACAGAACATCACAAGCATGAAAGTACCCAAAAAACAATTCACTTTTTGTTATGAAATTGAATGAGATTAGAAGAAATTGTTTGAGAACTTGAAAAATCACCATTGAGCAAGTATAGTAAACGTAATGTTCCACGCATGCGCAACCAGCAACATAAAGAAAAAATCACAACAATGCTAGCCAAAAGAAGAAAAGAAAAGACTGATGCAACATATACTGGTTGACATCTAATCCAATGCAATTGCATACTTACTGCAGATAAACACATGATGGATAAATGTGAGAAGCAGCAAATCATCAACCCCGACATGTTCAACCTCTTCAGACAACGCAATCCATAAAACAATCTACTTACAACTGCTCCGCGAAATAGTTACACGAATACAACAAGGAGGAGGAGAAAAAGCACAAAAAAGGGGTCTGAGCTTCAAAGAACACATGCACATAATTTTTTTTGAGAACATAGATATAAAATATCAACATGACATAGGAATCAATTGAATAAAGAGAAGATTAACGCAATCACCAACACCTGTTGCACTAACCTTCCATATCCATATCTGAATCAGAAGCTGAATGAGATAATCCTGGCTCCACCAAAGTATTCGTTTGTGTTGAAGTGTCCTTATCTGACGGCCTTAAAGCTGAATTTCTCTCCTCGTATTGGAATTTATGTGCCAAAACATATTTGTTTTTCATCCATCCAAAATATTCATGTGCAATTGCAGCTTCACTTCCTGGCTCGCCACCAAACAAAAAATTGAACTCTGGATTCCCACACTCTTTCTTACGAGCGTCAGCTTCAAAACTAGGACCATTCCTTGCAATGTCACGGCATAGACCAACAATTTTCTGCACAACTTTCTCTTCTGCTGGTTTCAGAGGGGGTGAAGGAAGATCCAGTTTTGTACCTTCCACATTGTATAAATCCTCTTCCTCAATGGAATCCGCCTGATAGCTTGTGCTGCCTTCAGGATTTTTATCGTAATCATTCTCAAATCCATCTACCCTGATTTCTGTGGTAACCACAACTGTATCAACAGTAGCGGAAGCCAGCTTTTCAGAGACGGCAAGATTGGAAATTGGGCCTGACCCGGAATTGTGTGACAAGTCTGAAGCAATAGCAAGAGGTGCAGACGAAAGGATTCTGAAAGAACGAAGGGGAGAGGTAGGTGGCGGTGGAGAAGATGGAAGAGGTGGAGGAGAAGAGGGGGGTGGGGGTGGCGGCGGCGGGGGCATCATGGGACCCACAGGCACATTAGAATCCTGATGCGCTGAATGCACAAAAGATCCAAATGGAGCAGCAGTGAAGAAACTAGAAGTGGGAGGAGGTGGCGGCAGATGAATTGGACCTCTATATGGAGTTTGTCCTTGTGAAGGAAGTGTAGACGAATAGGAGGAGGGAGAGGGACTAATAGGAGGAGGGAGAGATCTTAGGATATGATGGGTATTCTGGGTCCATTGAGAGGTCTGCTGAGAAGATGGATATGGATGTGGCACAGAAGTGCTTCCACGGACTTGCTGGGGTAGGGGTGGAGGTGGAGGCAAGAAAGAAATACCTGAATTTAACAATCCACTATTTGGGACTAGAGTAGGTGGCACTGGGGGCGATGGGGCATGCTGATATAAGAAGGAGCCAGAATAACCTACGTTATGTGGAATCGGTGGAGGACCTTGTTGCATTGAAGAGGGTTGTGAGGACGATAGGGTCGGTTGCAAAGGAGGCGGTGGAGGAGCAAGGGGGCGCTGTTGGAATGGAGGCATAGGTGCATGGGAACCCTGACCATACATCTCATAGACTGATAAGGCAAAACTTAAATAATGTGTTGATCAAACTCTGATAATTTTTCTGCAAGGACCTTGCTAGCACATGATATTTAGTAAACCATAGAGACCCAGGAGCTTATCTGAAACAAAGCCAAAACAGAAACCGAAACCGAAACCATCAGCTTTATCTTAAGACTTCTGCTAACAACCACCCACTTGGCAGTGGTTAAGGATCAAAAGAAAATTTAATCAATACGTTGAACGAAAAGAAAAAATAACAACAGTACATTTGCACACATTCCCATCTAATTCACATCTTCAACAAATTTTTTGATCCTTAACAATCATCCAAATGGGTGTGGTTAACATTTTCCTTATCTCAGAGCGAAATTCGAACGTCAGGATTTTTTTTTGTATTTTCCTAATCTTAAAGCTAAAACCCAAACTGTAGGGAATTTATCTAAACATAAATCAACATGTGAGATTGGGGAAAGTCAACATATACATATTACTACCGTGCTGAAACCAAAACTTGAGGAAATCCCTGATGTAGACAACATGAAGTCTTCTCCACTGATGCAGCTATTTAAACCCATTTCTCATCAAGTCAACAATGTGAAAAAGGTATGCTTTTATGTACTCCTAAATCATAGCAAACAAAGATTTTGTTCATATCCTGCCTCAACATATTCTCTCAGATACTTCTAATCCCCTTGCAGCAGCTCACGAGTTCATCTAAAATCAAATCGACTCGCATTTCAATTGCACAATAAAATGAGCTTCACTCTAAACTTCTCCATCATACACTTGGAACTCCACAAAATGTGCCAAAGATTGACACATAAAGTAATGGGAAAACAAATAAACCTATGCCTGCTAACGAAGTCATGCTACTACAACAAGCAATTCCACAATGTTTAACCCTAACTCGCCATCCCATACTTACACAATACACAATATATATGTACATACATACATACATACATATATATATATATATATGATTGCTCGACAAATACAAATAACCAACCCCTTGTTCCCACCTGAGCCACATGAATGCTCTAAAACATACAAATACCTGTCTGCAACGTACCAAATCCAGTCATTCAAAATGCGTTCACAAACAATGAAGGTACAACAGTACAACCCAAAGTGGATAGAATCATAGAATTACAAACATACACAAGTGTAAAAAAACAGAATTCAGAAAATAAACTCCATTTCTTCCAATAGAATGCAATCGATTCGGAATCACTTAGGTGTCCAAATATCGAAGTTGCAAACGGATCTCCAGCAACAGTAATCACGAAAAAGTTACAAAAATAAAAAAACTTTTTACAACTTCAATTTTATCTGAAAATCAGAACAACAAAACCATCAAAAACCCGTTCAACTGAAACCTCGAAAACAGTACACACATTGATACGGCCATACCATACGGGAGCAGAATTCCGAAATGAACACGCTATTCAGTTAACTCCATTGCTTCCGCAGTTGTGTTTGTAGACTTTTTGAATACGTTATATCCAAAAAAAAAAAAAAAACAGAACACCTTCAATTTTCTGGGGGGGCGGGGATAGAACAATTAACCCCAGCAAAACGTACAATTGAAACCTAGAAATCAGGATACGTATACAAGCGAATATATAGTTACCATGTATTAGTACGTTCTCCGAGTGAAGAAATTTGAGGGATCAGAATTGAAGCCCTAGGGCTCGTTAAACTTCGCAAGGTTGAAACTTTACGAATTGAGTGTATGTTCAGAGAGAGAGAGAGAAGTAGGTATATGGATTGAGAAGACCTCTATTGATGAGTAATCCGGTTCTGTGTTTTCTGTTTGTTTCTTCGGAATCTGAACTTGGAAACTCGAGCGTAAGAATGACGAGAAGTTGGGAGAAGGGAAAAAGGAAGCACTATTGCCACCGCGTGTCTTGCTATTTTACTTTGTTTGTACAACCCTATTCTGCGCTACTAGTAAAGAGTTCCTCTGGTAAAAGCTTGACGTGTTACGGGGTGCCCGTGGAGCTCTGTTTGGATCTTCAAAAAAAAAGTGAGAGATTTGAAAAGAAAATAAAATGGGAGGAAAATTTCATTATTCACAAAAATTGGATTTGTTGAAGTAATTTTTTTCTCTAAATCAACCTATAGTAGAGAAAAAAAAAAAACTTTCGTTTCTTTTCCCTTACTTTCCCCAAGTTCCAAACAAATTACATTCTACAATATTAGTAGTTTGAAAGCACCATCACCCGGTGTTCCGGACCGGACAGAGAATGCCGACAAGTGGCATCCTTCCTTGCCAAGCGATCGATTCTGCCGTTCATCTAGGCACAGATAGCTTGGATTGAATCTGAGCTGTCAATTGCTCGACAAAGATCCGAGTCATTGATTGCTGAGATGAACGACCGGATCAGCCGCTTGGTACTCGTTTGGCAAGCGGTGCCGTTCCGAACCACTCCAGAACCATACATTTATGTGGGTTTGTAACCTTAGTTGTGAACCGCACCAAAATGCGTGGTTGTAGAGTGATCCAAAGCACCATGTGACGAAACTCTCGGACTGCTGAATAATTTCACTACATTCCTTTCGGCAAGTGCGAGACAAAAAAATATAATTAAAAAGTATAGTATGGGGAGTGCAAAAACTTTATTTTACTTTACTTACTATTTAGTCTTCTTTTAATTCTCAAAAACAAAAAATAATCGAAGAGGATTTTTATTCTTTCTTGTTACTGTTATGCCCCGTTTGGCAAGGGAGATGGAAGCCGGCTTCTATGAAATCATGGATCCATGTATATCCTGTGTTTGGTAGGTGAAATATTAGCCGGATTAGTTAATTGGGTGGATAGAATATGGGAGAGGAGCGGGATATAATAATTTCAATGCTTACTCCCCAACCTCGCCTTCAAATATAAGGTTGAATCACCCTAAGCGTAGGGCTAGATCGCTGGAAGCATAATAAACCGGCAAGACCGAAATCGTCCCACAGAGATTCGAACGTAGCTTAAATGGATTGTAGGTTTGTAAGTAGGATTTCGGTGTTTAAGACGGTCAACTTGGTTTTGCTTTGAAAGTGGAAATTACTTAGGAAAAAGACTAGAAATGAGTTTAATGAACTAAAAGAGGCGAGTCTAGAGACCTTCTAACCCTTGACAAAGGCCGTTACCGGTTCTCAATTATGACTCAGGCGAGAGTCACGACCGCGTGCTAACACCCGGAGGATTTAGCTTTAATGCTTAAATTTAACAAAAGATGTGATTAAACGGAGGCAAACCAACTTGTTTTTAACATTTATCAAACACATAGGAGGCCACGAGATCTAGGCATGCCACGTGCCAAGACCGCTTGACAAACGGCATGCCAAGAAGTTAACACCCCTAGTTTAGACCAAAAATTCAAGCTAAGTTCTATTCCGGAAATCATGCTTTTAAGCCCGATGGCTCGAGAACCACATAACAACCTAAGTCCTCAGGAAAGATTGTCCCGAGACTTAGCCAAACGACTACTCACTCATAGCTAAGGCATAAGACAAAGCATAAAAACGAGACATAATTTTTAACCGATGAAACCAAAAACGAACTTGATATTAAGGAAGATCTTGATCGTAGCTACAACAATAATAAACGATAAAACGATAGACGAGATTAACTTACAAGTGAACTTGAAGAGTTAAAGCTAGGAAAGCTTAGCTCTAATGGAAGTAAGACAAATTTTTAAAAGACTTAAAGTTGCTAAAAAAAAAATGAGAGAGTAAATAAGAGAGAGGGAGAGGGGTACTTATACAAAAGACACCTTGCTCTCTACAAATATCCGGCCAAAATATCCCAAAAGTGGAAAAACTACCAAAAGTAGAAAGTCCAAAAAGTAGGAAATATCTGCAGAAAAAACACCTATATCGATACGGCTAAAAAGCCCGTATCGATACCAGTTCCCTACGATTTCCAAAAATCATGCTTCAATTGTGTATCGATACGGCCATTAACCCCGTATCGATACCGCCTGCTTTTCTGCGAGCATCCCAGGCAGTGGCCCTGGCTTGGCTTCCAGCAATGCCCCGATGACCCGACGGCTCTCCAAGCGACTTCTAGACATCGCCAAGCTAGCACTTGTCCATTCCCAAAGCCCGACGGCCACACTCCAAAAGGCGTCACCCCTTGGATACCCTCAAGGGTTTCTCAAGTCATCAAAACACGCCCTTTTACTCGCGTATTGCCTGAAATGCTCAACGGAAAATTTTACGAGCAAAATGACTAAAAATGACAGATAAACATAACAAAACTATCCTAAAGCGGGACTAAGCGCACCCAAATATTTGCAATATTGGGTGCTTATCACTCAACCTCCCCTATCGCTCTTATATCCAGCCTGTTTTTTACCCATTTGACCTCTACTCTCTTCCAACTCTTAAAACAAAAACACACCCATATATATCATTTCACCCAACCAGACGAGAGAGAGGGAGAGGATCAAAGCGGTGGTGTAAAAGTAAGCCTTCTAGAGAATGTCGCGAATCACGTGACAATTGTCAGGGGTGGCTGGACAGCGTGTTAGCTCCTCCAAATCCGAAGTTTTGTTCTCTAAAAACATTGCCCACGCGGACAGAGTTAACCTTGCTAGCATCCTTCAAATACCCGTAGCTCTTTCTTTTGGAGACTACCTTGGCTGCCCTATCCTAGACAAGAAGCCAAAGAAAGTTGACTTCAAATTCGTTCTTGACAAAATAAATTCCAAACTGGCTGGTTGGAAAAACAAAATTCTTCCCATGGTGGGACGTACTACCCTCATCAAATCGATTAACTGTACTATCTCGGCTTATGTTATGCAGAACTCCATGCTCCCCATATCGGTCCACAAAGCCATTGACAAAGCCAACAGGGACTTCCTTTGGGGCTCTACTGCGGAGGCGAGAAAAATCCACGCGGTGGGTTTGTTATCTCTGTCGCTCGAGTCAGTCAGTCAGTCAGCTCCTGGTCTGTCACCTCCACGTGCATCCGGGCTGCACGTGAGGGGAAGTGTTAGACTTGTCCCACATTGCTCATTTAAGCCACCCAAACTTGGTTAATAAATTCTAGAGGCTACTCCACCTATTGCCAATTGATTTTAGGTTGGAACCCTCAAAGAAATCTAACATGGTATCAGAGCTAGGTCTTGGGTGGCCTCATCTCTCGTGAGAAAGTGTAACGCCCCGCTTTTTCAGGAGCAAAATAAAATAATTTTTTAAGAAAATTTGCTAAATAAACATAATTTTTCAAAATAAAGGTTTCGCAATTACAATCTCAAGATAAATCTACTGATACAAAATACATTAACTTCAGAGCTGTCTCTAGGCTTGATACGGATTCCAAGCATACTCGATCTTCAATCCTGATATTCTTCCTGTGTCGAACTGCACTATCGTTGAATTCCCTCCATTGAATCCTGCGCCTTCTGGTAAATTGACCGCCGAAGCAATCGATTTACCAGGATACAGACGTATCCGTGAGTGATAAATCACCCAGTAGAATAATCCAACCCAAC
>JAOTQK010000004.1:16058673-16075552 GCA_025642025.1 Rhododendron ferrugineum
GGCCCAATTTAATTAAAGAGCTAATTAAATGGCCAATCACGGCTAGCCCGATCCGTGGTGCCAAAAACGGGTATAAATAGTACCACGTGTCAATAATCTGATTATAATATCATGAAGTCATTTTAAACATTATTTAAATGTCGTTTATTTTCTCTTCTTTTTTTCCCAAGATGGTATATATTTAGGCCCCGTTTGATAACCGGACTATACCTTGGGATTGGATACCATTCCAATTCCAAGGGCTTCCAAAACCCCTGTTTGATAACCAGATTATTACTCCGTTGGGATGAGCAGTGAGCTCCAGCTCCATAGGGGGTATTACGAATCCCTCCTGGGACTTGGTATTCACAATCTCATCTCAACCTCTCATCATTATCAATCTCTTCTCATTGCCAATCTCTTCTATCAATCCAATCTAATCCCATCATCTAATCTCATCTCAAACAAACATAATATTAATAATCTCATCATTAAATCTCATCCCAAACAAACATACTCATTATCAATCTCATCTCATTACCAATCCTATCTAATTATCAATCTCAATCTTAATCTCATCTACTTACGAATTCCATCCATCTATCACTATTATCAAACGAGACGATTTAGAGAAAAATTAGTGAATCAAGACAAAAGGAGATCAAATCATTAACTCCCTCCGCCCCATTTTTATTGTCAATTTTTGAATTGTGTATCATTTTTTAATGTCTTATATTTTTCAATCTATAATATTTTTCATAATTTTGAAAATTTTGTATTTTAGAACTAATCGAGATCTATCATCAAACCAAATCCATATTGCATATTTTTCAAGATTCACACTAAAAGAAATAGGTAAAAGACATAAAAGAGACAAACAGAATAATGCAAAATGAAAATGGGACGGAGGCAGTATTTTTCTGCACCTCTATTTTCATTTATTTTTAGTTGTTCGTTTACATGCAAATTTTTTTATATCCTAAAATTTTAATACATGACCCAACGACTCAAAACACTTTGGTACATGACAACCCAGGGATTTGGTACATACTCCCTTGTCCCGATTTATTTGTTCATTTTTTGACTTTTAAGTGTCTCAAAATATCTGTCTATTTGACTTCTAATCGAATCATTTTTTCCTTTTTGTCATTTTTTAGTGTAATAAAGTTATTTTTTAAAAAAAAATTGAGGGTAAATGTGAAAAATTGTAATTATTGAGTTTCCTAAAGAAAATGGATTTTCGAAATTAAACTAAAAAATTTGAACGGAGAGAATAACTTCTTGTGTGTGGGGGTCTAGCTTAAGGGTGAACCCACCCGCCCGAACCCTACGCCTCCCTATTTAAACGACTCACTCCATCCTCTTCCCTCTCTCTCTCTCTCTCCACAACCAGCCTGCCAAAATGTCACCAGACTACTCCTCCTTCTTCATCCCCCACACCTACTCCACCTCCTCCGTCCTCACCATCCCTCTCTTCCTATTCACTCTCATCTTCTTCACCGCTCTCTCCCTATGCCTCTTCCCCGGCGGTCTCGCCTGGGCCCTCTCCAAGCCTGGCCCCGGCCAAGCCCACCCCATCCCTGGCCCGTCCGGCTTCCCCCTCCTTGGCCTCGTCTTCGCCTTCACCTCCTCCTTGACCCACAGAGTCCTCTCCAACCTCTCTCGCAAACTCAGCGCCATCCAACTGATGGCCTTCTCCATCGGCTTCACTCGCTTCATCATCTCGAGCGACCCCGACACGGCCAAGGACATCCTCAACAGCTCGGCCTTTGCGAACCGGCCCGTCAAGGAGTCGGCCTACGAGCTCCTATTCCACCGCGCCATGGGGTTCGCTCCCTACGGCGAGTACTGGAGGAACCTGAGGAGGATCTCGGCCACCCATCTCTTCAGCCCGAGACGCATCGCTCATTTCGGGCGGTTTCGGGAGAACATCGGGTCCTGCATGGTTAAAGAAATAGAATCTCTGATGTCCGGAAGCGGCGTCGTCGAGGTCAAGAGGGTTTTGCATTTTGGGTCCCTAAACAATGTCATGATGAGTGTTTTCGGAAAATGTTACGATTTCAGTGAGAAAATGGGCGATGGGTTCGAGCTAGAAGGGCTGGTCAGCGAAGGGTACGAGCTGCTGGGGACGTTCAACTGGAGTGACCATTTTCCAGTTCTGGGGTGGCTGGATTTGCAAGGGGTGAGGAAGAGGTGCAGGGATCTGGTCGGCAGAGTGAATGTGTTTGTTGGGAAGATCATTGAGGAGCACAGGGCAGAGAGGGCTGAGAACGGTGGGGGCTTGGGTGAGGATTGTGCTGGTGATTTTGTGGATGTTTTGCTCGATTTGGAGAATGAGAACAGGCTCCGTGACTCTGACATGGTTGCTGTTCTTTGGGTATGGTTTTCTAGTCCTTTTCTCTCTCTTCCTACTTGGTTTCTCGTGATTAAACTTGTGGTGATCAATGATGTGCTTGGTTTGTTTTCGCTGAGTTCCTGATTTAGTATTTAATAAGATGATTCTATGGGTAGTTGGGGGAGTATATTGTTGTTTAATCCACATGCATTCTGAGTGTGTTTGTCCCTCTTAATGGCTCTTATTCTGGGGAAGTTTTTGGGTGGGTGCAAAATAGGGTATTGGAAACATGGTGCCCGGCGCGCATTCGAGCCGTCCAAATCTGTTTTGGACGGTCTCGATCCGAATGTCATCTCTCTCAAATCCTGGCCGTACAAAACACGTTTGAACGGCTCGGATGTGTGCCGGACACCATCTAATGTCCATATCCTATTTGCACCCAAAAAAAACTTTTTCCTTATTTTTGGGTGTGTTTTGGAAAGCGATTGAAATGCTTTACTAGGTCATTGCATTTTCTGTTTGGGCCCAATTTATTGATGTATATCTGTTTAAATTCCTTTATGGGAATCTGAATAATATTATCCCTCTTGTTTGTCCCTTGATTTTCACCAAAAAGAAAAAGAAGTTTTTCTCTTGATGGTACTGTACTGGTCATTTTTCTTTTGTCTTTTTAGAAGAATCTGAATAAAGCTTTTTTTATTTTTTTGGCTCTCTGTGGTACTGAGATTTGGTTGCTTTTTACTAGAAGAATCTGAATAAGACATGCATTTCTCTGTTTTGCCTCTTTGATGAGAGTGAAATGTTGTTGCCTTTCCTTTTAGAATATACCAAATGCTTTTGAGAAACCTTTTTCCTCCTATCTTGGATTTTATCCTTGTGGGTACCTTTTTCATCCCTAAGTGGACAAATACAAGCAAATATTAGTATTGAAAAAGTGCATAATAAAGTTCTCTGTGTGTCAAATATCGGTAGCAGGGGCCACACTTGTATGTATGCGTAGCGTTAGCGAAAGTATCAAATGATCATGGTAATCGGATAACACCGGTATAGCGAGGCGTAACGTATCAGAAGACCGGTTACGCTATGTAGTGGCTGATATTTAAATTCCCTTCGCATTTTTCTCTACCTATCGTTCATTGCTAGTATACTGTTATTCAAATAGTACTAAGGATTTTGTTAATTTATTGCACATGCAGGAAATGATATTCAGGGGGACTGATACAGTGGCAATTCTATTGGAATGGATACTTGCAAGAATGGTTCTGCACCCAGATATTCAAGCCAAAGCCCAATCTGAAATAGACTCCGTCGTTGGAAAAACCCGTCTCGTGTCCGATTCCGACCTCCCGAATCTCCCTTACCTCCTTGCCATTGTCAAAGAAACCCTCCGAATGCACCCACCGGGCCCACTCCTCTCCTGGGCCCGCCTCGCCATCCACGACACCAAAATCGGCGATCACTTCGTCCCCGCTGGCACCACAGCAATGGTGAACATGTGGGCCATAACCCACGACGAGCGCGTCTGGTCCGAACCAAACGAGTTCAAACCAGAACGCTTCGTGGGGGAGGACGTGGCGATCATGGGATCTGATCTCAGGCTGGCTCCGTTCGGATCCGGGAGAAGGGTTTGCCCCGGAAAAGCCATGGGGCTGGCGACGGTTCATCTGTGGTTGGCTCAGTTGCTTCAGAGCTTCGAGTGGGTGGCTGCCGATGATGGTGGTGGTGGTGGTGGTGATGATGGTGGTGGTGGTGGTGTGGACTTGTCTGAGGTGCTGAACCTCTCCATGGAAATGAAAAACCCCTTGGTTTGCAAGGCTGTTGCTAGGGCTTTTTGAAGAAAATATTCGGGTGGCGTAGGCGGATTGGTTTAGATCTCATCCAAAATTTTGTAAAAAACCTTCATATGTGGAGAGATCGTATCATTATATGTTTTACTACATGACTAGGAATTAAGCTAAGGAGCTATGGATGGGTTTTTTCTTTAGTCTGATGAATTTTGTACTCAGTTTATGTTGGACTAAATTAAATATCCAAAGCATGCAGTTGTCCTCCATGCAGGTTTGTTATGGTTTTCTGCTACATTTGTGTCCCTGTGTTTTTTTAAGTTCATGTTTGCATGTCATGCTTGGTTGCTATGGAAGGGGGCTCTCTCTAAGTTTAATGGAATCTATTTTTGTAATTTTGTTTTATTCAACCATTTTCGATTTTTTTTTCCGACGAACAAGATCATTCCAGATATTATATATAACAAAAATACAGTACAATAAAAGCGGACACTACCGGTCTGAAAAAACAAAAAAAACAACAAACAACAAACAAAACAAAATAAAAAAAAAAGTCGTCTGGAACCAAAACATCGGAGTTGGACCAAGACACCATTTTCGATATTTGAGGGTTTTGAATTCAAGTTTTAGTCCTAGAAAGTGGCCATGAAATTGTTGTGATGGGGTTGTTGAGAGGAAATGAACTCATCACTGATAGCTAGTGTCATGCATTCAACCATTGTGGGTAATCATGAAAAACTTATCCATTTGTTTTAGAAGTGATTTTCACAAAGTGTGCGAGCCCTTACACTGATGAATTTGAATTTGTGAATCAAACGTGTCCCATCTATATTGAGTTATTACTGAGTGTTCCTACAACACTGCCAAGTGGTATTCCAGATGTCTTTTCCAACACATATTTGTGTGAAATTGGGTTGCTTTAATTTCTTTGGACACCAAGAAAGAATCTCAATTGGGAATCATAATTAATGGTGGTGAAACTAGAAAATAAATAGTACTATACAACTTCTGGTTTCTATTATTCCCCTTATGCCCCTCTTATAATGTGGAGGAAGAAAATGAAATACTGTAGTTGCTTACGTGTACTCAACAAAGAAAGAAAACAAAAAAAAAGGATTCTTTAAGTGCTGATGAGTATCTACATTATTCTGTTTTTGTTACTTTTATCTGCTTGTCTTGTAAACGTCACATTATTGAGTGTGAAGTTGTGAACTATGAACCTTAGCCATGGCATTGATATGGCATCCCCTCTTTTGTGGGAATCTATCTATTTATTTTCTCATGTAACGACTAACTGCCCCCTCTTTTGTGGGTAGTTAGTCGTTACACGAGTGAGAAGGCAAGTTGTTTGTTTTTGAAATTTCTTCATACAAACACAGATAATATGCCTTTGAAAATAATATGCTTTAGAAAATAAGTGTATAGCTCTACAATGGGATTGAAACCATTATTTTCTCGATTACAAAATCAAACTTCATAAGGGGAAAAACTCTAGTTATAGAAGTGAGATTTTATGCGATCTTCACCAACAATAAGCATATTTTAAACCACTTTTAAAATGTGTAAACAGATCTTAGCAGTTGCTTCTGAAAAGCTTATGTCCTTCCAACGATACTATACACACAATAATTCAAATACAACACCAAACACAATCTCTCACGTCAGCATATAAAGAATCCTTTTTTTTTTTGTTTTATTTCTTTATTGAGTACACTTAAGCAACTATCTGAGTATCTGTTGCTTTTTTGTTTTTTTTATCACCCATATTGATAAAAGTTGCTTTAGGTATTCTTTTCGCTGATTCCCAAGAATCCCAATCTCTCTAGTTTTCTTCTTTTTGATCCTATCTCTCACCCATTTGGATATGGATCGGTCCAATAGGGAAAAAATTTCAGTGCCTAGCTAGCGGGTACTACGTGGTGCCCGCTCGTGCATTCGAGTCGTCCATTACGTGTTTGAACGGTTCAGATTTGGAGAGAGAAAGTATTGGGATGAGAGGAGAAATAAAGTTTCAATCCGAGCCGTCTAAAAGTGTATCGGACGGCTCGGATGCGCCGAGCAGATACTACATAGGCAATACCCGCTCGGCACTGAAAAACTCCTCGTCCAATAGCCATGAAAATCCTGTGTGAAAAACAACATTACAAACAAAGATCCTGTTCAATTTGAGTTTTAAGAGACGTTTTTTGAAAATAACGAGTAAAGAGAAATAAATAAATAAAATTTATTAAAAACCGTGCGAAAAATTTTAAATATCTCAAACGAATAAGGAGCAACGCGGATATGCATGCACAACCTATGCTCCTTGAAAAATCGTACTGCCATAATTCGGGTGGCTTGTTCCACGGCTCCTAGATAACCCCGAAAGGAGCAAGTCAAACAAAAAGTCTCCATTTTAAAGTACGGTCCCGAGGGTATCCCGTGGCGCCGCCGTACATAGTAACTCGCCGTACATCGGAACTTGCCCACTCAAACGCGTACCCTCACTCTAAAATTAAAATATTTTTTGTGTTCCATTTTGTTTCGTCTGTTTTCTGGGACGTTTTAAAAAATTATTTAGATCTCACAACTTATAATATTTGATATATTCAATATGAATCTTATTTGATATATCTCAATTTATTTTTTTAAACAAAGTTTTTGAAATCATAAAGAACATTATAGATTGTGAGATATATACACACTTGCGGATATCTCAAAAATACACATATAAAATTAGTTTTATGCATGAATTTCAACATATGATGCATTTATATTTGTTGCTTTATGAGCTGTTTGTCTATTTGATGCTATTCTTTCTTGATTCTCTTTATTTTTAACCGTTCGGGAGAAACATTTTAAAACAAAGTCATTAACAAAACTAGCTCAATCGTTCTAAAACTTGTTGATGTTCATTTAAAACATATTTTAAAATTTTTGTCTAAATTTTTGTGCTTATTTTTACCTAATTTAACTTAAAGTACTCGTTATAAATTTTTGTGGTTAGTAATGCATGTCTTAATTTTGTACGATCTTACTGTGACTAACTAAAAAAACTTTCGTCATTATGATTAACATGTACCCTCACTAGACTATATTCCTGAATCTGTCCTGGACTGCTCACCATTGGAATAACGGTACCGCCGCCCCTAAAGATAACGACTTTACTTTGTTGTACAGCATCGACAACTTGATTCGCTGGATTGAAGCTCACTGTAATCGGATTACTCTACATGCAGTCCATTTATTTCTTTAATTAAGTTGGTCCGTTAGGATTTTTGTTTACGATGGCCTTTTTATTGGCTTTAAGAGGTTCTTGGAGATTGGAAAGTACGTGCACATAATTTCCGACGTACCCAAATAGGCAACATTTACTATAGCAAAGCACCTGCACGTAATTTCCGACGTACCAAAAAAAAAAAAAAACACGTGCATGTAACTACTATTCCTTCTGTCCTATAAAAGTTTATTCGGTTTACAAAACAACGACTAAAAATAATTTAATTTTTTTATAAGCTAAAAGAACTCATTGATATCTACTATTCCTTGCTGCTCGCTGCATCTGCACACTGCAGCAGAAAAGTTTATGGATGGAAGGGGGTGGGAGTTGTGCAGCCAATACACATAGCATATATATATTTCTGTTTGACAAAAAAAAAAAAAAAACATCGCATAGATGTGTTTACACTTGTAGCCTGTAGGTATTGTTGGCCCACTTGGACCATCGACACGTGCGGGCTTGTTCGGCTTAATTAGTTATTTAACTCTTTTTTTAATTTAATTTATTTTTTTTTGTATTTGTTATGCTTTGTTCGGTTGTATTTTTGGAAAAAAAAATTCAACTAAAAAAACACTTATTATCTATATTTTTAATCATTACTCTCATTTTTCTCTCCACTCTCCGATTCTTATTCTCATTTCTCTTTGTATCTCTCTCCACTCATTACCCTTATCTCCAATCATTATTCTAATTTTCCTATCAACTCATTACCCAAAAACCAAACTCAAAAATTTTCAAATCTCCAGCAAAACAAGGCATTAGTTTTTCATCAATATTTTGAGAATTATTGCTTCGTCATGATGAGAGAAATCAAAAAAGTAAAAAATTACGATTGAAACCTAATTTTTTTGAATAAAAACAAAAATTGGCTTATTGATTTATTTTTGTCTTTATTTAAAAAAAATTAGGTTTCGATCGTAATTTTTTACTTTTTAGATTCCTTTCGTCATGACGAATCCATAATTCTCAAAAAAATTGGCGAAAAACTAACAAATGTGATTTTTTTTAATAAGAACAAAAAAATAAGCCAAATGGTATTAAGCCGAACAAACCACGTGTGTGTCAAACTACTATTTTGTATAGCTCGTCAAGAAGAACATTTATGCAAGTTTAAACACAACTTCGAACACAATTGTGTGTGAAGCCGTTCGATATATGTGATTCAACAACTCCGAATATAGTGGTTGTGTTTGCAATCGGACATTAGTAACACGAGGGTCATTATACATTAGTTTAATTGAGAATGACCATAAATCACTAAGCTCACTTTCTGGTTTACTATTTCCTATGTTCCTAAATAAGTATCCAGCCAGCAAATATACACCTTTAAAAATATGCATTTTTTCTTTTAAAATTCTAATATTTTTTTTCACAATTTAAAAGAATCATTGATATCTATTTATTTGTGCTATCAATGATGTTACTGTACTTGACGTCGCGGTGGACCACCCTCTTTTGGTACTTGTTGTGGAGGTAATGGAGGGCGGAGGCTACCCCGGTGATGATCTTGCGGCGGAGATTCTAGCTCAACGGCGTGCTGTTGGCATCACCGAAGAGGTGTTCAGCGAGGCTGCCATTGGGCATGTAGTCATAAACCAGCAGCAGCTTCCCATTCTTGTGACACTAGCCTGCGATAGAGATAGATGTTTTTGCATATGATTGTGTGTACAAAGGACAACTGTTCCATTGTATAACTACAACTCATGCACATAGGCCTTGTTTGATAGGAGGGATAAATAGAGATAGGATTGGACTATTAGTTCGGGGAAAAAATAGTCTCGTGTTTGTGTAACCTTTAATCCCGGGATTAATAATTCCAACCAGACTATTAGTCATTTTTGAAGGGAACAATATAATCCTAGGGGGGAAGGTGGGATAGATAGTCCGGAGATTAAGAGGGAGGTTGGAATTGAGGGCAAAGTTACCAAAATACCCCTTGTTTGCTCTATAAGTTAATAGGATTAAGGGCAAAGTTAATTTTTTTTTGGTGATTTTAGGGGCAAAGTTAATTTTAAGGGCAAGGAGTATGATACGAGATCTGTGAAAAAAAAGCGTAGAAATGATGAGGAATGAAAAAGTGATGGATTTAGAAGGTCTCTTTTATTTCCCACAAAATCTCTCACAAGAAAAGAGGTGGATTAATATCAGATAAGCCCTTGGTAATAGTCACAGAGATTGTTTTAAGGATCATACATGGATTTCGAGATTTCGTTGTATTTTTTTTTATAAGTAGATGTCCAGACCAGTTTACGTGCATCTCGACTAATTATGGGAGACCAATTCCACTGTTTCGAGATTTCCTCATATTATTCTCCATCTGTTGATGTACCCATTACCTCTTGATTGTGTTGTGCTTTAAGCTTTTCAATCTAAATATAATGAGCATTAGTGTGACAAACGATCTCAGGAACGATTCTACAAAGGTTTTGTTCGTGGCTTTTGTGCACTTAAATCTTATAAATTGTACTTGCCCCGACATAGATACAACGTACATGGTTCTATTGCGGGAAACAAGGAAACAAAGATTCCCTAACAATAGTCTCTTCTTGGGAAGAGAATATTGGGCAAACCTGACAGTCTATTGTGAAACTGCCTTCATTACAGTAGTTCGTTGCTTACTTGCTTATCGTAGCAAGGGAGTTACCAAACGCCTTTCTGCTATCAGTAATGTCGATGAACCTTTTCGAGTGGTCGAATTCAAAGTGAATGCACTTCCAAGAACGAGGGACAGACAATTCAGGTCCAAGCAAATGTTATTCTCCGTAGGATTACTAAGATTCATTTAGTATCGTTGCTCAAACACGGGCCAACATGCGATTTGAGCCACGAAGTCACCTGTCTCCTTATTCAGTTTCATAGCTGTAGAAGAGCGCTAGACATTTTTGTCTTCGTAAAGGGTCATCCTCATCCAGGATCCAGGATGCTTAAGCCAAACTGCTAATTTGGCACAACAGGAATCCAAGACCTAAGGACTTTGGGTCAAGATGCTAAGATTTAGTCCCAGTCACTTCCCATCATTCCAACGCTATCTATGTTTACTTATAAATTGACCAACTTCACCATCTGTGACAACTATAAGAACATGTAAATAAACTACTGTTTCGAGAGGAACTTTAATGAGTTGAGAGAATTCGTTCATTAGTCATTCACGATACGTTAAATTTAAAAACTTTGGCATCCATCCAATGAGAAAGCAACAAGAACTATTTCCATGAGCATACAAAGTAGGAGCAAACAAATTGAAGTTCAGTAGAGACAAACTCTCATAAAAAACATTGGACATCCCTAACCAGGTGTAGTGTACCACAAAGGGAATGAGGTTATATAACTGCTCAAGTAATCTGAAAAAATCAGCAATAGGCAAAGCAACTCCCAAAAGAAGGCTTATTATGGTCGTGAATTGTCGATTTTGAGCCATTTGCTTTAGTAATCAATGAAATAGCATGAATCACTTCGTGAGAGTACATACGGAGTAGATAAAATAAAAATCAAGAATGGTCAGCATTAACATTAGTAGGTGATATGTAGACAAAGCTGACTTTTAAAACTAACTCAGAAGATAGTATATTGAAGATTTTCGAATGCAAGAAGTGCTCTTATCTACATAGATTCGATGGCCCCAAGCATAAGAAATCGTGTGAACATTTACTAGGAGCCAGAACATCACCTTGTACAATTTGCATGGAAAAGCAGAACATGGGCACTAACTCAGATGTTAACAATTTGGAAGGAATCAATAACGGTTTGCAATTTGTCTTTCATCTTCCCCCACCTCCTCTCGTTGGCCCCCGTTGTCAAAGTGTAGAACTTCCCTGGATGAAAATTGTTCTCCATGTAAAAATGACGTAATATTACAATGAAGTGAAAAAACTGTGATGCAAGCATTTGCAGTTTGTTGACAAGAAATATAACACCCTAGTGACAAATTTAACGCTACGTACACGCACATGATAATTTTAACTTTTCTGCGGATAAGTTTCATACCATTGCCAATACAGATTGTACTGAGAGCGTGGCGCGTAAATGTTGGAGCTTGAGCAATAAATTCAAATGTGTAATAAGCTTTCCCATCTGCATCATGCTGTACATGACCAAGGGACCTTAAAATCAGTCAAGACTTCATGACCTCAACCAAACTGAGTCGACTGGAAGAGAACAGCAAAACATGAACATAATAAGGATAAAACAGCATAATGATAGTCAGATCCCACACTAAAGTCTAATGTTTTTCTGTCGTTTTACAAACTTATGTGATCTAGAGTCCAATGAGTCTTCGACCAACAAATACACACATACCAAAAAAAACAAAAAAACAAAAAACTTAGTGGTCTGTGCTGGTATTCCCTAATCTCCAGCATTGTGCCTTAGCTAACGTTGCAAGTCTACTGCAGATGTTTTACTAGAGTTACGGGCTGCGTAGTGTCTGTGATCTCATTGCTAGTAGATAAGGGTCGACATGTCGAAGTACATGGAACCACTTTTTGTTGTAGTAATCTAGGAGGAAGTAACAGATCCAATGTGAAGCTTTTATCTATGTACATACACCCAAAATGATACTACTACATTTAACGATATATGTTTTACCCATATTTCCACAAAACCATAAACACAAAACAAATTAAGTTGCAATGTACCAAATGACACAGATACCAAACCTCTGTTGCCTGAACAAGCTTAGTTTTCTGGGAAGGGGGAGCTAGAACTTTTTTAATGAGAGTTTCAGCAACCTGAGACAGTAAACAATCAAAATATGGTGTCGATATTAGTACTAAGAGAGTATGCAATGGATTTAAGAAAAAAAATAAAAAATGGACCATATCAAGCCAACTAATTTAACATTATGGTTATGCACAACCTCTTGTGGAGACCCAAGGTCTCGAATGTCCTGTTTGCTGGTTGGAAACATTGTTACGCTGACATTCTCTAGCGGTTCAATCACATCTTTGAATACCTTGTCTTGTCCTTCAATGACTACTTCCTGCCTCAAAAGAGAGAGAGAAAAATATACGTATGATGAGAAAAGCTACAAAAACAAAACATAATGAAGCCAATCAATACTAAATCCTCACTGATTTATTTTCATGTGTGAAACTATGAAGTAAGTGGTTTCAGTCTTTTTAATATGGATTAAAGTGTACGTAATAGATCAAAACATGCTTGTTGTCTCGAATCAATGTTGCCTGGGCAAAGAAAATGCAGTTGAGCACAGAGATAAAGCATAAAACTACCAATGCTAACCTGCCAACCAAAGGGATAGAGAAATGAGTATCCATCCTTCTTGTCCGTCACAGGCAGGAATCCTTTTTTATTTTCTGCAGCAACTGAGCCATATCAAGGGTGCACTCTTAGACTATGAGCCATTATTACTACGGAAAGTAAAGCTTTTAATGCCACTTAACGGGAAAATAACAAGAAGCAAAAAAAGGAGGAACAGTCTACTTCATGATCACAAATGAAGGTTTATAAATGAGGCTTCCAGAAAATTTGGACATAATAGTACTTACAGGACGCGTATTTCTGTTGAGATAGCAAAACCCAAGGTGCAAGTGTTGTTCCCAAGGCAAGCAGTTGACGCCTCCCACATCTATCGGTGAGATAATAATCTGGTGAAATTAACATGGACCATTAAATAGAGGTTACAAGAGCACAGAAAAGAATCAAGTAAATTGAAGCCAAAAAAGGAGTATGTTACTTTACATGAGTAAACCGCAATCACACATAAAGGCACACATATGAAAGAGCCTGTGTGACCTGTCTTCTATGCTACTTTAATCCCAGTCGAGTTACTGTAGGGGCTTTTCACAAGGGGGAGAGGTGGGCCGATACACAAGTGCATCTTTTAAGTGCTCAACACATGCCCCAAGTTTAAAAATAAGAAGATAATAGGACACTTTTGTTTGCGTGTGAGACACAGGTCCCAATGTTCAGTTCTTCCTTGACCGCTGTCCACAACACAAGAAAGCAAAAGTCCTATCTCCAGTGACTCAAGCCAAAACACAACATTGTTGGAGGAATACAGGAGCCATTCAGATTGTGCTTATATTTAAATACAAGAATTGCTGTCTTAATTGGTAAAGTTCTGATTTAACACTAAGTCAACCTCTAGTATGACCCCACACGTGGAACGCTTAACTATTAAACACCAACGACTATAGTAATTCACTTACTTGTACTTTGTTCTTAAACCCTTTCTATCAAATAACCGGAATAAGTGGAGCAACAGTCACACAAACCAAGAGACGAGGGCCAAAAAGAAGTAAATAGTTTGCAACCTAACAGAACTAAACAAGTGTAACCATGTAACGCCACATTTCAGAGTAATTAAAAGACAATACGACATATGCCCCTTCCACGGTGGACCAAATCGGTTGATGACCCATGTAACATGGACGGAGTGAAGAATATATATGAATCCTTCTATTTAAGAATTTCACCATAATGTTCTTGAGAACTTTAAAGAACGTGCAATATAAAGTGGTTCAAATGATTATAACATCAACCTACATCACCTAATTTTCCATAATGAACAAAATTGGGCAAGTATTATCTTATCATATTGCTTCAAGTAACCAAAAAATTTCACTAATCATTAGTAACTGAATTAGCTAAGCTGTCCAATCATGCTGCAATCACGATGTAAGCTTGTTGTCAATACAAGAGTACTCGGGAAGTTGGTCAGGTCGATTTTTTCGGTTCACCATTATACTAAACTTCAAATTCACCAGGCACATGACCAATAATTGAATTATGCAGATTCAGTCAACATCAAGCAAACAAGTTCCACCTTGATGAGATGAAGTTGAAGCAGCAGATATTTGCTCTGCCCTCACGAGAAAGGAAATGCCTCTTGGAAATGGGCCATTCCTGTACATTCCTAGCCGAGTCATGAAATCCATCTACATGGGTGAAGAAATAAGATTAATTTATACAGAGTCCAAGAATTACAGTACTGATGAAGACAGACAATGAAGCGAGAACCTGAGTAGATGCATTCGACAACCATGTCTGATGGATTGAAGGTGAATGTTGCAAAGACACCATTTTCAAAAGCTTTCCACTGGAGCAAGCACAACAGACTATTACACATCCCTCCCAAAGTTACTAAAACCAGAAAAACATTTGTACCATAAAGGTACCTAATTTCAATGCTTTGGGTCAGACAGTCAGACCAGTGGTCTAATTGACCTTTCTCAACTATCCTCTAATGCTTACTCTTTGTTTAATGTCACCAAGAACAGAAAGATAAAAATAACAAACTTCTAGCTATTCAAAAGCCGGCTCCAACAGAGGAATTGGAGCTAGTGTAGCCATACTTTCAGAGGAAGACCATTTCAATACCGAACACAGGACTCATTTTATTTGAGGACATGCATTAGCTCTAACCAAACATGGTTTTTGGTTTAGCGGCCGCCAGCCAACCATGAGCCTACTACCTGCGTCTAAACCACCTTAGCATTTTATGTATTTCAGGCCTTGACTATTCATTTTTTTTTGAATTATCATCTAGTCACTGTCAAACTAACAATTGGCTTTCACATGTGATAGCTGAAAAATGCATAATCATCTAATCCCCAGCATTCATGGAACATGTTGTTTTGGCAGGGACACTTACAGGTTCAATACTCCAAATAGGTTGGACATTAAAGCCGTTGCAGCAGAGTCACACTGCCTAATAGAGTTTCATCTCGATATCCCCCACAGAAAGCGACTCAGGAATTTGTTGATTTGATCAATTTGGAATTAGTAAGGCATGGAAACTAAAATATATCTACTGATTTGGCATGTTTTGGTCCAAAAAAGAGTAATGTTATGCTAACCATCAGTTTTCATCATTCGTATTTACCATCGAAGATGGCACAAGCTACCATTGTTGGTTCATTTGGTCGCCCTACACGACAGTAATACCCATTGTCCCAAAGTTTAAGCTCTTAGAAAATGGGGTCATGTGTAACCCTTCTTGTTCGTTGAGATGCGAATATCCGTAGTAGATAGAGTGAAAAAGAATATAAAGGGGAGAAGCGCAAACGAAGATGCTTGAACCGAAGACCTCTCTCAACCGGAGCTCTCATGGACGTACCAATTGTCCCAAAAGTTTAAGCTATTAAGAAATAGAACCAACAATGTATATCAAGCTATCCAGCAGCAATATCCATGGGTCGTGATTGACAAAGGTCTTTCTCTCTCTCCACAAACCCATTATAATGCATAGCAAGATTGTTATTTCAATCAAATCTCGTAGGCAAAAAAAAACTAGTTAACTCTACTTAATATGCGAACTACTACTACTTAGGAAGTGCTACAGAGTGGAATAGGTACTTATGCAATGGACGAAGTAGTACCTTTTCTGGGTCGGCGGCGGCGGAGATTTCCGTTCAGAATTGGGGCTCCGGCCGTTAGTGGAGAGGGGAAATGTGCGGAATGAAAGAAGCCGTTGGGTTTCTTCTTCCTATCTTTACCAGTGACCACATCATCCAAATCTCCATATCCACTTCTTTTGTGCTGGCTTGTCATTATTGTCGAGAGACGAAAAGACCCTAACCTCCACCGAAACGGATGCACTACGGATATGGCTATAAAAGTCTTTTCAGATTCACTTTAGGAAATTCGTTATTTACCGTAACAGAAATAAATGGTTCATATTCACTTTGATATTTGGATCTTACATATCAAAATGAATATTACTCTCTCCATCCCTTATTTAGAGTACAGTATTTCATTTTGGGCTGTCCCTAAATAAGTGTCCATTTTGTAAAGTTAGTGGATAAAAGTTGGTATATTGTCTATTTTGTCCCTAAAAGTAGATTCCATTTTGAAAAAATGAGTGAGTAAAAGTGTAATGATGATGGGTAAATAGGGAAAGTGGAGAAAAAAGTTGATGTGAAAGGTATAATGATGATGTCTTTTTTTAATAAGATTGAGTTACGAAGCAGGACACTTAAAAATGAAGTAACCAATAATTTTACTTTTCCAAACATTTTCAGGAAAAAAATTCATGGATTCGTTAGGTAGATGATAAGAGTACATTAAATTCAATACTATTGAAAAGATAATTTTACAGTTTTTCTTTCTATTTTTTTTTGGGAAAATTTCAAAATGGCACCTGAACTTTAACTTCAATGTCACCGAAATATCTGAATTTCACTTTATTTCAATTAAACACCTGGACTTTCAAAATTCCCAAATTGAGGCACCTGCCATTAGCCTCTATCCATTTCCTTCACAAATCGGCTGACGTGACTCATTTCTGGCGTTAAAGAACCCACTAGATATGTTAGGAAGTGAACTCAATGCACAAATTTAGGAAGTGAACTCATTTCTGGTTGTGCACGTGTGCATTGAGTTCACTTTCTAACATGTCTAGTGGGGCCCTTTAACACCAGAAATGAGCCACATCGGCCGATTTGTGAAGGAAATGGATAGAGCTAACGGCAGGTGCCTCAATTTGGGACGCGGGGGGGCTGCTCCCCCCCTTCCTGCTCCCCTTCCTGCTCCGCCCGGAGTGGGGCCCACTCCGGGTCTCGC
>JAOTQK010000004.1:16088835-16100657 GCA_025642025.1 Rhododendron ferrugineum
GACGTATTCAAAATTTTGGTTACGTTAAAAAACTAATTATTTACAGATAAATAATACTAGAAGTAATTGAACTTGAGCTTGGGTTAAAAAACTCGTTCAACATCAATTGGTTACGTTAATAAATTAAGCTCGAATATTTTTTAAGTTCATTAACCTTTCAAATCAAGCTCGAAATACCTAATATTCAAGATGTGCGCGTAAACTGGTTCAAAGTTATCAAAAAAGAGATCTCTTTCGTTCAACTTCTGATACATAAAAAGTTAATGTTGCATGATATTGAGTACTTGATCTAAAACTCTTTTGAGATTAGCTGGGTACATATGAGTTTGTACATATCATGTACATATGAATTTTGTGGGGCTCATCTCGGGTCTTACAAAGATGATTCAAACCGCATATTATTTTTAAAATATTTTTTTATGGAACCCTGTAAAAAATCAGCTCAACCTAATATCGTTAAGGATTTTTTCTAAATTTGTGGAGGCGAAACTACTTAACTGCTCAGCTTCGCTCCTATAAATTTAGAAAAAAAATTCTTACCGATATCGGATTGAACTGATTTTTTTCAGAGCTCCATTAAAAATTGTTTTAAAACTAATGGGCGGTTGTACATAGCAGTACTCTTTATAATATATATATATAAAGATCAGCTTGACCCCCTAAATAATCTAAACTTGATAATGTCAAAATCTTGTATACTTCGCACAAAGATCCAAGCTTTTTTTCACAACAATTTTGACATAAACAATTTTTTTTTTCAAGATTCCAAACACACCCTCACACAGTGGCAGTTACATTCACACGTGTCAACATTTAATTCCCCAATTTCAGGTGCACAACTCACCAACAGCTCTCTCTCTCTTCCTAGTACTCCTATTTCAGACCCCCCGACCGTTCACTAAATTCTCTCTCAAAGACTCTCTCAACTCCACCCTTCTCTCTCTCTCAAAGACTCTCTCAAAGACTCTCAACTCCACCCTTCTCTCTCTCTCAAAGACTCTCTCTCGCGCTCTCTCTCTCTACGATGGCAGACCCCGCCGCCACCCCGATCCCCCTCCTGACCGACCAGCTCGACATCGTCATACCCACGATCCGCAACCTCGACTTCCTCGAGATGTGGCGCCCCTTCTTCCAGCACTACCACCTCATCATCGTCCAGGACGGCGACCCCTCAAAGGTCATCAAGGTCCCCGAAGGCTTCGACTACGAACTCCACAACCGCAACGACATCAATCGGATCCTGGGCCCCAAGGCCTCCTGCATCTCCTTCAAGGACTCCGCTTGCCGCTGCTTCGGCTACATGGTTTCCAAGAAGAAGTACATCTACACCATTGATGACGACTGCTTTGTAAGCCACCCCTTTTTGTGTCTCTCCTTTTGTTTTTCGTGTTGGGAATTTTTTTTTATAATTTAATGTGGGTTTTGGGATTTGTCCTCACATCAGTTAATTATCACCTCGATCCTCTCCCATCATTGCAACATGGTATCAGGCTAGAATTTTGGAGAATTTGTGTAGTAAGTGCTCCGTTGTTTGTTGTTATCGGTAGGTTTCGGATCCTTTGTTGACCTACTCGTTGTGATCTGTATGTTCCGGGGCCTTTAACATGGAGGGTTGTATAGTTTGGGGTTGGATGTGTTTTGGGGCTTGAATGTTGGGGTTTTTTGAGCGGTGGGTTTGATGGGGACGTTGAGTTTTTGTGGGGTTGGGTTGAGGGTTTTGAGATCTACTGTTAAAGATTGGAATTTGATTTGATTTGATTTGATTTGTGGGTGTATGGAGATTTTGAATTTTGGTGGGGTTGGGTGGAGGGTTTTGAGATTTGCTCTGAAAGATTGACTTTTGATTTGATCTGTTTTTCTGAAGAACATCTAAACCATGAATGATAATTGCTTTGTAAGCTTACTTGGACGTGCCTTTCGTGTGAATTTTCATTCTTTGGTGTTTTTGATGGGTGGTTTTTAGCAGGGTTTTTGGATTTTGTTGAGATTGGGATGGTGGCCTGGTGGGTTGTGAGGCTTGGAAAGATTGCCACTTGATTTGTTTTTTGGGTACTCATAACTTTTTGATTTCTCCTTTTGGTACTCATAACTTTTTGATTGCCACTTGATTTGTTTTTTGATTTGGAGATTTGGGCACGTTATGGGTTCATGTGTGGTTGAGGAGTTTGGATCGGTTTTTTGCTTTTATGTCGCTTGAATGTTGTTGTATTTTTGTTGGTCATTTTTTGAGATTTTCTTTTTTTTTTGAACTGTCATTTATCGAGTTTGGTCTACTGAATTTCTCTTCTTAGTCTATGTAGGAACTGGATCTGTTTTGTCTCTAATACACGTTTCCAATTATCACTTCATTAGAAGGAAAAGAAAGTAATGGATCTGTAACGGCATTAAAGAAATATCTAAATCTGCAGAAGTTGGAGATCTTTTTCAGTTAATAACTTTTGTAGTAACCGTTTCTGCAACATATTTGAAAGTTTGAAACTGACTCACAACTTTGGAGACAGGGGAATCATCAATGTCGCTTGGTTCTTCATTTGTAGGTTTGACCAGTGTCGCAAATTGGATCGGGAGTGTTCAATGATCCTCCAGTTAGGTATACGGTGAATCCCACCGATAGATCCTTGGCCTTGATCATTTCATTGAATGGGATTGTAGTTCTAGCCTTCTAGGATGTCTGTGCCGTAAAGTTTTCTTTGATATGAGGTGGCCGGGTTAAGCTTTTTTTATTTTCGCAATTAAGGTTGATTAGTTTAGATGAGATTCAGATCTATTAGTATGTCTTTGGTACTCTTGTAGTATGTCTTAGGTTCTCTTGTTTTGGGTCCAACTCTTAGCAAGACCTGCTATAGCTTGCATTTAGATAGTCTGGTTGTGTTGTTCAATGCTCCAACAAGTTGAGGCGTTTGATTATGTATTTCGATTATGATTTAGGGCATCTCTTATTTCCTTTTCCATTTTGTTACTTCCTGTTCTTGTGCTTAATTTGTCTTTGTGATTGTTCTTATCAAGTCATTGAGGTGCTCTAATGGCTTTGCTGTTTCAAGTTAGCGAGCCGTTTCACTTGGCTATAGTATTAAGTATAACTATTCCTTATTGGCTCACAGGTTGCCAAAGATCCATCTGGGAAAGACATTAATGCACTCCAGCAGCATATCAAGAACCTACTGTGCCCGTCGACTCCGTTTTTCTTCAACACCTTGTACGATCCGTACAGAGATGGTGCTGATTTCGTCCGTGGATACCCATTCAGTCTCCGTGAGGGTGCCCCCACCGCAGTTTCTCATGGCCTCTGGCTTAACATCCCTGATTACGATGCACCCACCCAACTTGTTAAGCCTCGTGAGAGAAACACTAGGTATGATTACATTTCTTGGACGGAAATTTCTTGCATGAGTCATTAGCAGATCTACTCATCTATTGCATCTTCTTTTTTCCAGGTATGTTGATGCTGTTATGACGATTCCAAAGGGAACTCTATTCCCCATGTGCGGTATGAATTTGGCATTCGACCGCGAGTTGATCGGCCCTGCAATGTACTTTGGACTTATGGGTGATGGTCAGCCTATTGGACGGTACGATGACATGTGGGCTGGCTGGTGTATCAAGGTATTATTCATCTACATTACTCAAAAGAAATTCTCCCAAGAAGTACTTTGTTTTCAACGACTCTCAACTTGTTCAAATTTTAATGCATATTTCGGTTTGAATGCTGCATCCCTTCGTCATCTCGTCTCAACTGCTTTGATTTTGATGGTGAACAACTAGGGGTTGGTTAACGAGATTTTCGTATGCACACACCTTGTTTTGTAATATTGCCATGTCGCTTGTAGTTCCATCCATCGTCCCGAGTCCTGACCATTTTTTCCTATGTACTCAAAATCACCTATGTACTCAAAATCTGCAGCAGCAATCCTGTTTCATGCTTTCTCTCAACTTTACAAAACCATTCACGGCTTTTGATTCATTGTTCGCGTAGGTAATA
The DNA here is from genome assembly GCA_025642025.1 of Rhododendron ferrugineum. Taxonomy (NCBI): domain Eukaryota; kingdom Viridiplantae; phylum Streptophyta; class Magnoliopsida; order Ericales; family Ericaceae; genus Rhododendron; species Rhododendron ferrugineum. The sequence continues at coordinate 16,092,815 of JAOTQK010000004.1, forward strand.
TGCGATCACTTGGGATATGGAGTCAAGACGGGACTCCCCTACATCTGGCACAGCAAAGCAAGCAACCCATTTGTGAACCTCAAGAAGGAATATAAAGGCATCTACTGGCAGGAAGAGCTGATCCCATTCTTCCAATCTGCTGTCCTTCCAAAGGAATGCACTACCGTGCAGAAATGCTACATTGAACTCTCTAAGCAAGTCAAGGCAAAGCTCGGAAGCTTAGATGACTACTTCCTTAAGCTGGCCGACGCCATGGTCACATGGGTTGAAGCTTGGGATGAACTCAACCCATCTGCTGAAGATTCCGCTAAAGCCAAGGGCCCTGGAAAATAGACAAAAATTCTCATGTACTCGGCCTTTTGACCGATCAAGGCTCGATCTGTATCAGAGGTATCGTCCGAGCTTTGCCAGCTTCGCTAGAAGCTTGAGAGCATTTGTTTTTGCAGGCTGAAATTTACTATTGTTTTATCATTTGTTTTGAACGACGCATTCTATTGATCTGGGTCTGTATCAGAGGTACTATCATCGGAGCTTTCTCTAGAAGCTTAAGACTGTGTTTCTGACTTGTTGGAAATTATTTATCATTGGTATTTTTGGCGAGTTCGGAGCATCTCCAATAGATATTTCAAATTCTATCATCGAAAGTGTACTTTTGCCATCTTACTATAGAATTTGAATGGTGCATTTTTATCGCATTCTTCAATCAAATCTTGCCAATATGAGCCCCCAAATCCAGTAGGTATTTGATGATGTGAGGCTGACAGTTCAATCAAATCTTTCCAATATGCATTCTATTGATTAATTTTGCTATTCTTTGCATCGCTTGGTGTTCCTTCCTTTTTTTGGTTCGATAGTCAGAGGTGTTCAGACTAGCTTACGTGCACTTCAACTAATTCTCTCACCGGTCCAGTCAAAGGCAAGCCATCCTACCCATCCACGCCGGGACTAGAAAATTCGCAATAGGTTACTTTTTTGTAGCTTGATCCTAAGAATCGAACCTTGATTAATTGTGTGGAGAACAAACCCGCCTAACAACTGGACTAATCCTTCGGGTTGGGTTGGTGACTTTTGATTTTTGCTGATGATTGACAAAAGATGTGGTGGCTTTGGAAAATCAGTAGCAAGCGTTGGTGGGGACCGTGGGGGTATGGGTTAGGTTTTTCTCCAACGCGTTTCCAACGCGTTTGATTGTCTTTTAGCATTTGAATTTTCAAACTGATGAGGCCGGCAAGAACCTAACTTTGTAAACTAGTGAGTCAAAAGGAAAGTGAAAAGTTTCCTGGACAGAATTTTCAAACCGAGACATCTGCAATGCTGTGGCCAGCGACGACATTTGAAATGGTTTGTAGTCTCAAGTTTGAAACATCCAACTAAGGCTCCGTTTCAGAACGCAAAAAAATTCCTTGTTTTTTAAGAATGTAATTTCAAGCTCAAAAATTATAGGCTTATTGAAATTTAAAAATATGTAATATGGATCTTGTTTGAAAGATCTTATCGATCTTTTATACAATGCAAACAAAAATTGAAACATTATTTTTGAGTTTGAAAACGTGAAATAAGCTGCTTATTTTTTAAGAAGGTTTCTGAAACGGGGCCTAAGAGCATCTCAAACAGGGGCAAGAATCCTTTCACACAACGTTCTTATTTGAAGATTCGCCTTGCTCATTTTGTAAGTCTTGATACGTTTCTCATCCATGTAAGAAATTAAGTACAATTGACTAAACATTAGGGAAAGTTTGGTCGAATCACATTTTACGAATGAAAAAAGAATTGGTCTGACTCTAACCATATGTTTCTCCTATGACAAATATGTTTTGTTTGCATGGATATCGATGTCTGATTAACCTAATTATTTATAGAGACAATAAATACATCGTGACATACGAAATAAACAGTTTGAATTATGAAACAGAATCACACGAGATATCATCACATGATTAATTCTTCAAGTTGTAGAGCCTTGAAATTATAATATACGTAGCAGATTCTACAATTTGAAATACAATTTGAAAGATTAGTATAGTGCACTCAATAACTTCTCATTGAATAATTAGTTTTTATAGGTAACATAAAGTTAAGTGGAGTTTCTTGAGGATTCCAGTAGTACAAACTTCCCAGAAAAATCCACCTCTGATTCATCTTTGAACCCAGCTTCACAAATTAACTAGAACGCTCAATCTTGGAAGTGTAAACTAATCCCACCAGCGAAAATCCATCTGTCCAAAAGAAGCACGAAATGTTTTATCGACCAACTGCATACAAAAAAGATTCTTGATAATGCAAGGTGTCCCGGTCTGCTTATCCATGTCTTACTAAGCCTTTGAAGAACAAATCTCATCACTTATTAACAGGGGTGTACTCAAAGTCGAGACAATATTTCGTATGGACACCCCACAATAGTTAATGGAGTAGTGCTTAAAAGTTACTAGGCCAATCCTTGGGGTTGACTAGTTTGCATAATTGGTGATCTTCTAAAAGATTAATACCCAATGTCCTTCCTGCTTTTGTTTTTGTTAAGATCTGTACCGTAGGGTTCAATCGTTTATATCCTTGATTATTTCTTTTATGGAAATTCCTAACACAGCCTTTAGGTCAGGGGTTAATGTGTAAAAGGAGTATCATTATTTGAAAAAGTGTATGAATATCCATGAAAGTGTAGCAATTATTTGTAAGATGTGTATTAAAATATGAACTTGTTTGACATTATATACATATTACTGGGTTTACACCCGTGGTTAGCAAGACCCTTATTATAGTGAAGGTTTGACATCAATAGTGCCAGCAATTCACCAATTTGTGCAGCCCCAAATTGGTGAATTGCTGGCTGATAGAGGTTGTATTGCCTAAAACACAGCTCCGGATCCCTAGGCTGCTTTGCCCCATTCGGGATATGTGCCTGACACCGCAAACCTACGATTCACATCGACTAAGTTAGGGGCCCAAGGGGCATCGCACGGGATCAATGTGGCAATCGGCTTGATAAGGCCAAGTACAAGGCGGCTAAGCGTGGGCTGAGCTTGCTAGCTTGGCCATATGGACTTAAAGCTAGAAATAAGACTGAAGTGAACACTCAGAAGACGGCCAGCCAATCTAGGTAGGGTGGCGGACTGCCGGACTGCCATAGATGCAAGACCTCACCACCGATGGTGGTAGCCTGGATGGCAAAAGCCTCCTTCATTCCCACGCAAGACTCGGGTTCGAGTCTTGTCAGTAGCAAGGGAATGGGGGATTTGTTCCCTTGCCATCCTGTACTTAGGTGGTGTTGTGGTGACGGTTTGTCCTTACGGACAGTAGCTATAGCTCGAACCGGACATTCCACAGCGGGTAGGGAGCCCCTATGGTCACGCCCAAGGGGGGTTGCTGCGCTGGTCGCCCCCTCCTACCCTTTTTTTTATAATAATAATTTAAAAAAAGAAAGAAAGATGCAAGAACGCAAAATATGGGATGTGATCATGTGAGCCCTTGCAGAAGGATTCTCCCCGACAGATTTTGGAGCACCCTACTGGAGAGGGTATCTGTTCTGGCAGGCAAACAAGCGAGTTTTGATGCCCAAGGCATCTACTAAAATATACAAAGGGAACAGGGCCTAAGGTGCATTCTCTCCACTCGGAGTCAATTACATAAATACTTTTTGCTGAAAATATGAAAAGAGTAAATTTATTTTTTGTTGTTTAATCAGTTCAGAAAAAATGAAAAACGAAATTCTTCAATCACGTGTTTGTGTACCTTGTTCCTGCACTACTGACGTGAGCTAAAGTCGTCAGAAAGCATCATTTTCCGGCTTCAACTGCATGGATTGCTTTCCATGCTCCACCGGCTGAAGCTGCGATGAAAGTTGAAGCAAATCAATGGTAGGTCCTCCATCTTCACAAGGAAGACAAGCCCTGGCATCGACGTATTGTGAACCTTGGAAAATTCCATCACTGAAGTTGACAGCATCGCTATTGTCAGAAATTAGTATGGGACCAAAGCAATTCTCTTCCGCATAATTCATATTTGAAGAGCTAAACTTATTTGAAAAGCTCGATCCCAAAAGATTTCCAGAGACTGCATTAAGACTGTAATGAGCATGGCGACCAGATATGATTGGTGGTTGAGCCATTGGAATTCCTGATGAATGTGTTGAAGAATTTTGTGATTGAGATGACAGAAGAGAGAGAACACGACCAGAGACAGTCGATGCTGAGTTAAGAAGGTTGAAGTCTTCACTTCCTATTGAGGGGTTCTGGACCAAAGAACCAGATACAGAGTGTGAGGGCCCAAGATCATGTGGGTATAGGTTACTGATATTATTAAAAGCTCTTCCAGTAGCTGAATTAACTTCACTAAAATGAAAAAGAGGACAAGGTTTTCCAAAACCATGAGCAAGTATAGACTTTGGATGCAGATGTCCATTTGCGATGGACGTTTCTGATTTAGGACAATTATCGACCTCATTTTCAAGTTTTATATGCCCGTTCCAGTGATCTGTGTCATGTGTTTGAGGATGCAGAAGGCTTTTCGGGAGAACATCTTCGAAAGCAAAAGATGATGCTGTTAAAGTACTACTCTGAAACGTGCTACCTGCATAATGTCATGAAAACATTCAAAGTATGAATGAGAAATTAAGATGTCAAGATATATTTTCCCAAAAATAGATGGATTTCAGTACTACCCCCAAATACAGTGAGCAAACCTAAATAATCCGAATAATCTGATTGGAAAAAGGCAGCACTTTAAAGGACCGAGTCCTGTGACTCCTATCTATGAAGTTTACATGCTATTCTATTTTTTTTTTTTTATACACTAAGGCATCTCCGTACATAACATAAACATGTTCTAGTGCTGTCATGCCTGTTTTTAGAAACCAAATAAATCAGCTATCTTAAATCAACCGGTAACCGACAATCGTTATGTATATGATTGCATCTTAGTGTGTTCAAAACTCCAGAAGTTACAAACTAAAGCATACTTTAATCCATGGTTCTACGGTTCTAATTATGTCCCAGAATGATAAATCAAAATTTTCTGTATGACTGCCACAATGATCTTAGAGAAGCCAAATCAAACAGTTTCCACTCGTTGATGATTAAATCAGAGTGGCTGTAACATGGTGTGTTGATCGCACTAGATAACGTGTACCCTCGTCAGGGTTTCTGCAAGCATTCTGAGAAAGAAGACATATGAGAACCAAGGTTCAAGCAAAGAATATAGGTACTTCAGTGTTTCCTTTTGAACTTGCATGAATGGAGATTAGGCCTCATCAAACAAGCACATTTAAGGAACGCCTTAGGCATAAACAGATGAATATTTGCGTATGTGTGCCAGCGCCCACACATTGAGATTTGAACCCTAAATACAAACTCAACAAAGTAGTCACTTATTACTTTCAGAATAATGCACAATACCACCACAAACGAAAAGGAGAACTGCGATAATGGACATAGACAGGAATATGATTGCGGCTCCCCAAGAAAGAACAGTTTATCGAATACGTCATCTGCTCAAAGCCAAATCATGCGAGCACATCTAAGAAGCACATATAAGTCTACTGGCCTCACGTACCCTTGAATGACAAGTATCGGACGTTGACACGATACTACACTCTCGGACACTTGTCAGATACTCCTAAATGCGTGATAATGGAGGACACGTCGGAGTCACTCTTGAGACACGTTTAAAATGAAATTTTTAACACTTGGCCAATAATCAAAATTTCCATGAAGGTTAAGTTCATGAGCACATATAGTGACCATTGATTCGTATCGTTATAATAATAATGCTATGTACGAATTTTATCTTAATTTGATAGAAATGATGTTTTCCATCTTTTGTAAGAATTCAATAAGATATATCCTCCGTACAATAATATTTTCAATTGGTCACAACCTTTCCGCGTCCTAACTTTGAAGAAATGACGTGTAACCCGAGTCCGTGTTGTGTTGTCTCCGTGTCTCGTGTCCTTGCCCGTGCTTCTTAAGGGCACATCCATGATTAGCATATGTGGATTTGTAAAGGTGAAATGGACCACTTATCTTGACAGTTGAAGAGTAGCTTAAAGTGGAATGTTTATGTTACAATGGAACTGCTCCAATACAGCATCAGCTCCCTTCCCCAGAAGTCTCGAAGCCAAGAAAAGAATTAATGAAGAAGAAGAAGAAGAAGCAAAATGTCACCACTGCACTTCAAAAAAGTTGCAGTAAAATGACTTTCCTGAGGGAAGACACAGATACTTTCCCAGAGAAAACAAAAGTTTTGGGGCATTTATACACTTGAAAAACCCCAATGCGGACATTATAAGCTTGAAGGAGTAATACTTATTACACAGGGGAAAAAATCACAATAAAAAAGGTAAATTAAAAACTCAGGCCTCAATTCATCAAATCCCTACAAATCCTCCATCCTTTACAAGCAGATTTCAGATATCAAAAGAAGGCTCCTATCGATATAGAGAATGCTACAAACACAACAATTTAATACAACATCATGCACATGACATTGTGGCATTAACGTATATCACCCACTGGAACAAAATCAATCCCATTATGGCAGGAACTCTATACAAAGGCAACCATCTATTAGGATCAATTATTACCTTTATTGTAGGAGGCTTATTCTCCTAATTATTTTCCTTCCAATTTGGTTGTATCCGTTTCCTATATGTATGGTTGTATTCTTCCATTGAAACTCAAGGAAATAAAAACAATTAATTCAGTTCTTATCATGGTATCAAAGTGTGGTTCACGTTCTTTCTTTCTTTCTTCCTCAAAAAAAAAAGTTCTTCACAAACTGGAAGAAGATAGGAGCTTCAATCTTCAGGCCATATTCACCGACATGGCTGATGCTCAGGAAAAGGTCCAGAAACTAATATCTGACCTATCTTCTCCCTACTTTCTACACTCGGATGATCACCCCCGTACCCCTCTTGTTGATATTGCCTTGACCCACACCAACTATGGGTCTTGGAGTCGTGCAATCACATGGCCCTTTGCGCGAAAAATAAACTAGGCTTCATTGACAACTCAGTGCCATGTCCATCAGACTCGGACATTCAGCCTCTTTGGAAACGCGTGTCAACGATGGTCCTCTCCTGGATGCTTAATAGCATCAGCAACACGATCACACCGAGTCTAGCCAGTTGCCGCACGCCTTATGAACTATGGTGTGATCTTGAGTCAAGGTTCACTCAGGGCAACCATGCTACCATCTTCAAAATCCAAAAGGAAACCTCCAACCTTCAGCAAGGTAATCTCGATATCACCAATTATTACAACACATTCAAGACGCTTTGGGATCAACTTGATGGTATAGATCCGCCTCCGGCTTGTACGTGTGGCACCGCTAAGGCATGGCATACGAGAATATCGAATAAACGTGTATATCAGCTCTTAATGAGCATCAACGAACCATACCACGTTCTTCGTACTCAGATTCTCGCCATGGATCCAATTCCCGACCTTGGGAAGGTTTACGGTTTATTAATCTCGGAAGAACAAACCAAAAATTCTCTGCTCGTCGTCACTACCCCACACATGCAGGAGGACTCAGCAATGACAATAATGAGTCAAAGTTTTCAACCTCAACAAAATAAATCAAAACACAAGGATGTGCAGCAGCATAACTCGCAAGGTCAGCGGGTTTTTTCGTCAAATCAGCCAAGGGTCCAGCAAACTAGACAACTGCCCCCTGCTCGTGGCAACCAGCCACGCCAACCACAAAATGTCCAGCCTCCCGACCCACGAACTAAACCCGGCTACGATCCGAACGCCCTATGTAGCCATTGCAACCGCACGGGTCATTATAAGTCGGGTTGTTTTAAGCTCATTGGGTATCCTGATTGGTTTTTCAACCGTCTTCCCAACCA
>JAOTQK010000004.1:16118530-16133786 GCA_025642025.1 Rhododendron ferrugineum
CGGGGGTGGGGGTGGGAGCGGAAGCACCTAGAAGCTCCTAAGGTTGGGTGCGCGAGCGCCTAAGGAGCGTATATAGATTATATATAGAATACATATATAAAAAAATCTTTAAATACGTAACCATTGCAGGAAAAGTGATACTTATTGAGATTTTTCCCGGTCTAAAGGGTAGTTAATGGAAGTTAGATATTTTCAATTTGCAAAACTTCTTGATTGATATGATTTTCATATTCTTATTTCTACAATGGCATTACTCCCTTAACAGTAAGAGTATAACTGCTTAATGGCCGATAAGCTCGCATCTTAGTTAGGAGCGAGCTCCTGTCAAGCTTCCATCTTGGGAGCGCCGATTCAAGCTCCCATCTTAGGAGCGCACCCATTTTAGAAGGATCTTGCTACTAAGCAAAGGAATGTAGGCTGTAGCTGTTCAAACAATTTTTAGGTCTGTTTGCGCCCTGACTGAGTACCAACCTTGGCATGACCCGGTGGACTGCAATTAGAGTTAATTCAATTCCAATTACTCACTACCTACCTAGCCACTTTCCAAAAAAATAAAATAAAATAATGCTACGTGTCATTCTAGGTGATTGTTAATTATTTCCCGTCCATCTTTGCCATGGGATATTATTGTTGGGACAAATATTACAATGAATCACCAGATATTGTTGTTAACTATTTCCTGTCCGTCTTTGCCAAGGGACCTTGGTGGACCAATTTCACCCGAGTACCACCCTCTATGAAATTGGAATCTCTATATCTGAAGGGAATGAGATTATCTTTCTATTTTTTCTGCTAGTATTTTCTGTTGTCAGGACTCAGGATATCCAACTTGAGTCTCTTAAATAGGGAGACAAATAGTTATTGTTCAGCCTGTGTGGTAAGAGACTGTTGCGATATGGAAAGATGTATGACAAGGCTGAAATCACGGCCCAAAAGGCAAGATGACTACCATTTAGGAGTTGGCAAACAAAGAGCCTAGCCTAATGAAGTCTGTCTGACATCCTAATAGACTTGGTTACAAACAAGTAGCAAGCTCCCAGAACCTCACGAATTGAGAGAACAGCTAAAAGAATAACCATGGTTACAGTCCTTCCTATGCTCTAACAACCTTTTCCCTCATGTTACCTTTTGACCTTTTCAATTGCCTTTTTCTTGTTTCTTTCCCCGGATAGGGAAATCTTTGTCTTTTTCCCTAACGTCCTTAACTTAATCATGATGTGGATTGTTTTTTTAATAATTGGTTCAGTTTGTTGTTTTGGGTCATGCAATTCATCTTTGATTTCTATTTGTTCTTTTTATGTACCAGGGTCTACCGCAAGAGCTCGTTCCGCCCCTTTGTGTTACTAAACTTATGGGTTTTGCCAAAACTAGCCTTATTTAGATGGACTGATAATAGATACACATTAGTTTTGAGCGTCTATGAATAACGAACTTCGTTATTAATTATTCAAATTGTTTTACATCGTTCGAAATTAGGCACAACGACCCAAAAAGGACCAACAATAGGGCAGAGTGGGAGTATTGGAATAATTATCTTTAGCAACGAACATCTTGACAAGTATTCACAATTCCTACACCAAGGAAATCACCTTATACATTCGTTAACGAATAGTTGCATCACATCCACTAATATAGTGTGTGTTAGTAGTTCAGCACTTCCCCATCATGATCTAGTTGCTCATCCATTTATGGTTAACCCCATAACCCGTGTTATCTGCCATCATTTTTTTTTTCTATTTATGGGTTGTCGTCTGTTTCTAGATAGTCCGTTTTATCTATCAGAATGTTATACTTTAATCATGAGTTATTTTTCTATTCATGTTTTTGTTTTAGTAAGTACAGTACAGCCATAGAGTGTGACAGAATTAAGAATTAATGCACATATGAAGTTTGTTCGGTGGTATCAATACAGTTGGTTTTCAACCGTTGAAGGTTGGGTTGTTGAAGGTTGGGTTGTATTCTTAGGGATATCATGTGTTGTTGAGTAGCTATGGACCATACCAGAAAATTGTGCATTTTTTAATTTTGTCATTGGTTCATTAAGAGGCATCATCTAGGTTTTAAGGAAGTCTTTTCTGCCAACCATATTAAAAAATGATAGCACCCCTGCGAGGCATTTACCTTGGTGAAGAGAGGCATGAGCATCTGAGGCATAACCTTTCCATGGTTTGAGTTGTGATATTTAGGAAACATAGATACATATTTAAGGGGGAAAGCTGAAGTCTCCTACAATAACGTTTGAATTAGAACATTTTGAATTCGCTTAAATGGCCTTGAAAGTTAAGTTTCTTGAGATCGTTATAGGGGAGTACCGTTGCAGAAATTCCTTTAACTTTACGGATTTTTTAAGTTGCTGGATTTGTTTTGCACATAGAGATCTTAGTATTCTCTTTTCTGACTTAGTGTTTGTCTTTGCGTGTTCCCATGTCAGATTTTCAAACCATTGCACAAACTGGTTTGATCCATTACCGAAGCCACCTTAGATAGTGGAACCTCTACGGTTGGTCTTATATGTCTATATGCCAATTAGATACAACCATAACGGCATAAAAGCTGACTCTTTATTTAGACTTTCTGTAAAGTCTCTCTCTTTCCTTAGAATCAGTCTGCAGATCATTGATATTAGCGCTGTATTATATGGATTTGATACTCTCGTAAGTTGTGGTGTGGTGGTTTGATGGCATTGAAATCAAGAGTTTGGTGGTCTCCTTCGGTAAGTTTAACTATAGTCTGCTATTTCATTTGGCACCTCTGACTGGTCCTTCGAGTGTCCGTAGAGCGTCATGAAAGTTTCCTGGCGTATTTAGCGCATTTTTTTTGAATGGGCAGTGGTTAACAGATCCTTTGCGTAGCATGTTTGGTTGAATACCGTTACTATTTGGATAATATACTGGTCTTTTAAGTTATGGAAGGCTCTCTAATTTTAACTAGCGTTGTGTTTTACTTCTCCAAGAAAACTTTCATGCAAAACACATGTAGAAACATATTTTTATCATTTCCTCCAGCGTGCCATTTCCTACAGTTTTGGACAATCGCTTTGTCAGCATATCAGCATCGTATCTTTGCTACTTCGGTGTCAGAAATGTAAGTAGTTTGTTATTACTTGTCTTTGACTTCTGAAATTTTGTACATGAGCCGGTTGAGCAGTCTTGCCTAGAGTCAGTTGTGTCGGGGGGGGGGGGGGGGCACAACACAGACAGACCCTTCCTTTCTGTTTCCCAGGCCACAAAACCGCCGGGATCCTGTGCTGCAAACCAGAGCCATCACCACCCAAACCCTGCGTCTGAGCTTAGGATTTTTTTTGCCATTGGTGCAAGATATTTTGATTAACAGCTGAGATGGGGCAATTTTTATCAGTATAAGTTTTGAGTATTGAAAGTGTGCTGAATACGCGTTTGTCATAACACTTCCGCGTAACATAGTCAGAAATCAGGAGACGTGTGCTGAGAGTGAATACCTGGGACCTGTGCTGAGCACAAATGAACTTACTGTTGGTTTACGATTTGTTGTGAAGGTTGCTTGTTTTCTAGCTGGGGTTTTACGGTTTTTGCGCTTTACAAGTATTCTCTTATTTTCGCTAAATGGATGTCAAGCGTGGTGCACAGATGCAAATCTGATAGCCTTTATTTTCTTTCGTATCACTTTGCAAGCTTTCTGCATTGCATTATTTGCATTCGATCTCGCATACATGCCTGGAAATCAGAATGTATTTGCTACTGTCTTCCGTAGATCTTTCCCATGTCCTTTTTTCTTTGGTTTATAGATCTGTATGTTTTGCCAAACTTTTCGCACTCTTCATATTTTTTGCTATGGAACCTTGAACTTTCATTTTCTTTATGCCATAACACTATTTTCTCTAAGATAACAAGACATTAGCCTCCTGGCCTTTACCTTAGTCTCCGATTGGATTCAAAATTCACGAGCTTGGCAAGAAAGAAAATGTCCATTTCCTCCGAAGCTGACATCAATCACTAGTGAGCAGTAGATACCTTTGCAACATATTGACTCTCACTGAAACCCATTGAAACCCTGTGAAACATACTGAAGACAGTTACTTGTTTCGGCACACATAAGTATCCCTGCATGAAATGTTTTATGCTTTTCTGGTTACACTAATGAAGTTAAACTCCCTCTGTTAACAAGTTTTAGTACCGTAGACAATTACTACTGAATAGTTTGTTATGAAAGTAATCACAATGAACAAGTATTGTATTGCAAAGTTTGTTGCGGAATGTCTCTTTAGTTTACTTAATTCTTTTGATGCATGTTGGGTGGTTCAAAACATTCTGTGAATTTCATCTTTGTGCGATATATGTATTACAGCAATACTTTATGTACTGTTTCATGATTACAAAAGCCATTTCTACTTCATCTTGTCAATTTGTCTTCTACATCCAGCCACCTTTCGGCAGAAATTAATAATTACCTTTTGTCTATGCTTCAGCATATCCCGAGGGTTATATGTGAGAAGGATTTTCGCAAGATTCAGTTTTATACATGAAGAGTATTGTTCAAATGGACTCAAATCAAAGAAGCTCAATCAATTGCAAACGTCAAGTGAACAGGGGAGTTTTGGATTTGCCCCATGAGATGATCTCCGAGATCCTTTGTAGGCTTCCAACGGAATCCATCTTGATATGCAGAGTTGTTTGTAAGACCTGGTATGCAATAACTAAAGATCCTTGCTTCATTAACACACTTGGTAATTCACATTATCAACCTACCCGGCTCATTCTTAAACCACTTCCTTATGAGGACATTGGCCGTACTCCATACTATCTGGTATTAGTCGATATGGAAAAGCACAAAACTAGACATATACCTCTTGAGAAAATGTTTCAAGAACTTCAAATTACGTGTTCTTGCAACGGTTTCCTCTGCATGGCTCCACCAAAGAAGCTAGATCCTGTGGTGATCTACAATCCCATTACAGGAGATCGTTTGATTCTGCCGCTGTCGAATTCAAAATCAAAAGTGTCACGCCAAGTGGTTGGTTTAGGGTTTGATGTGTCGACCAATAAGTACAAAGTTGTTCGAGCATACACTGGTCTTTCTTCTAGGCGTAAAGTGAGGAGGTTTGAGATCATTTCACTTGGAGAAAGTTCGTGGAGAGAACTAAGTGCCCCTCAACGCATTGTTAACCGGGACAGTTCGGGTGTCACATTTTTGAGTGGGGCCCTTTACTGGACAATGAGCAAGGGGACTAGCACCATCGTTGTTCAATTCGACTTAACCGATGAAAAATTTCGGGTTATTTCTTTTCCGAGGTATTTTTCCTCCCGCCATGTTTCTCTGGGGTTGATAGACATAAGGGGGATTGTGACTCTGGTACAGGGCGATTCAAACACTGTTAGATTATGGAGAATAGAGGATGGCGAAGGTGAAGATGAGCTCTCTTTCTACTTTTATATCTCATATGATACCCACGTGAAGTGGGGTGGTGGATTTTCATGTGCATTTCTTCGTCAAATAAACCAGGAGAGTTACTTATTACAAGTGGGATACTGGAACTCCCAAAATGAACGCCAGGAGCACCTTACTCAGTATTTTCCCGATAAGGTACAGTTCTTGGATCTCAAATTACGAGGCCTTCCAGATAGCTTCAAGACTCTGTGTTTTAAACCTAGTCTTGTCCCCGTGCCCAAGTGACTTGTGAAAAGTGATGTTTGTTATAGGCTTCGACTTCAGAAGATCGTCGTGTGTGTTGTTAAACTCACCTCTTCCTTTTTGCTTGTCCATAGGGTTGAATAATGGTAAACTGGGATGTTTAAAGTGATGGTTTGTTTTTCATTTTTTGCTTATCATGCATTAAACTGGGATGTTTAAAGTGATGGTTTTTTGTTAATTTTTTTGCTTATCATGTTTCTGCTATTTTGCAGTCTTATTCTATCTCAGGGATTTTGTATTTTGGTATTAAAAGAAAGTGTTTTGAATAGAAGACAGTCTCCTTTATTCTAGATTAGTGTTCTTTCTTCTGATTTCCTCTCCTTCTATGTATATATTTGTATTTCCTCTCCTTCTATGTATATATTTGTTGGCGGTACAATAGATTTTTATTTATTTTTATATAACTGGATGTCCGGGTCAGCTTGCACGCACCTCGACTATTCCGGGGCCTTGAAGTTTGTAACTGGGCAAACCCTCCATTGGCCTTTGAAATGTTTGGTCTCCGTGAAAATCTAATATGCGACCTCTTGGCAGTACAAAAAAAGGTTCAGTTGTATGGCCTTTTAGTTTGTTCTTAGGGTAGTGGCTCAGTTGTATGGCCCCATGTTTGTTCTAGGCCTTTCTTTGTTTGCTGTTTTTTTTTTTTAAACTTTTTGGGACATGTATCTGATCTAATTTGTATCTGAATCTTTGGTTTATCTGTATAGTGATGTTCTCTTTCAAAAAAGAAAGAGAAAACACGCACGTCCCAGATTTTGTTGTCGTGCTTAATTTAGCAGTTTGATTAACTTTTGTCGACGTTGATGCTAAGTCTGTATTGATTGTTCGTGTGGAACATCAATTTCGACGTAGTGAAGCTGATCTGATGACGGGTCTGCTCAAAACATGACACGAATGATGAAAGATTCTCGCTACGCCCCTGCCTCCGGTGGTGGTAGGTCAGAGAGCTCATAAGTACTCCGAACTAACTCATACTGGGTGACTGTTTGCGAATCACTGATTCACGACTCAGTCATCGTATCATCATAACGATAATGACTTCATACTCTATTGTACTCAACATATTATTTCTCATTTGAAGATCATATCAATGCATTCATCGGTTTATTATTTTAGATGCAGTATTCGTACCTATTTTCGTCCGGAGACATTATTGAAGGGTCAATTTTTTGTGGGGGTGGGGGGGACACGAACGTGAGTCTGGGATACAGTACCCGTCGTGGGTGCTCTCATAGGACTGAGCAATAATGTTTCATAGCTCTTGCCCTGCTTCCAAACACGACCTGTAGCGATCAGTTGTGAGAGGACAGGACATGATGCTACTCCAATTTAGCTGGACATCCCATTATAATATTATATTAGGGCAGCTGAGTAAATGGCCCCGGAGCACCGTCTCGTGGTGCAATATGAATGTTTGAGCGAAAGTTATTGGACACCTCACGACGTCGTTTCAAATAAACACTCGTATTGCTAGAGAGATTGTTCGGTGTCCTAAAGTATGATCCAACACGCACACACAACGAATGTGTTGGGTCATGCCCGTGGGAATGACAATTTATCCTACCCCACCCCCGCTTCAGCGGGGTGGTTTCCCAAGAAATTTTCTGGATTTACGAAGTTAGACGCACAAATTTCCGAACGCTTGTCCTTTATAAGGCTGCCTTTCATAAAGAAAAGCGTGGGTAAAGTCGTATTTTATCATCTTCCGTTAGCTCCGTTTGGGTTTTTTTTTTTTTTTTGGTGGGGCGAGTTTGTCATAAGGGAGTTATTTGATACTCTCTCCGTTCATTTTTTAGAGTCCAATATTTCATTTTGGGATATCCCTTAATAAGTGTTCATTTTGTAAGTTAGTAAGTAAAAGTTGATACATTTTCTATTTTGCTCATAAAAGTAATTTTCATTTTGAAAAGTTAGTGAGTAAAAGTGCAATGATGATATCTTCATAGAGGGTACGTAAACAGGAAAAGTTGAGATAAAAATTGATGTGAAATGTGTAATAATGATATCTCGTTAATAAGTTGGAGTTACGAAATTGAACACTTAAAAAAAGGACGGAGAGAGTATTTTAGAAATCAGAGGAGAGGTAGTGAAATTTATCCTTAGAAAAACTAACTTAGGCCCCGTTTCCACTAACAAAAAATACACTAAAACTTATCGCATTTTACCATTTCGTTTTCACTAATAAAAAAAATTTCAGCATTTTACCATCTCGTTTCCACTAACAAAAAAAGTTGTCAACAAAAACTGTTTTTGCTACAATAACTCTACTCACAAACCTATCAACAACTTATTCACTACCGGAAACACCTAACAACTTTTCAACCACAAAATAAAATTTATAAATTTTTCACTGCCGGAAACACCCTCTAGAGCTTAAGAAAGAACTCAAGAATTAAGTCAAACATTTGAACGACTATTTCAAACAACGGCAATGTGTCAATGTCCTCCTTAATTAAGAGAAATGTAAAATATGGCAACTCCCTAGACGGGAGTTATGACCGTCCGATCGCCGAACGCTCGTCAGTCGAAAGTTTCAAGGAAGCTCTATTTTTTCGCGTGCACGTTGGTCAAGTCTGTCCAAAAAATCGAGCACTCGCACCGTATCTTTTTTATGTGAATGTTATTTCACTTTCATTAGAGGTAAGATGTCAACTACATGGACTTTTGATCGAGAGAGTGGGTGCATGTTGTTCTTCATGAAAGAGAAAAACTTGATATTGTGTACTTCAATGGTCCCGAGGTGTAGGTATGTACGTTGTCAAATCTTGTGTATCTGAGTTTTCTATTTTTCTCTCTTCGTTTTTTGGTTCCTTTGTGATTTATGTTATGTGATTCAAAGGTTTCAAGATCCGAAGGGTTTGTAATTGAATGCGTTGTCCAAATCCTAACACCAAATTAAGCTAATTAAGAAAGAAAATTCTAAAATCAGCTCAATTGGTTGAGAATAGTGAATGTGTCAATGTGTATTAAAGGGTATAAAAAGTACACAGAAATAAGTGTTTTTCTTGTCTTCTAGTGTGCTTATCGTCAGCCAAGTGGGCTGACAATAGCAAGACCGAATTAAGAAAACATTAATGAACTTATTTCCCTAAGGCTCTGGTTGGATTGCACACTTGTAAATGTATATTTGAAGAAAGAAACACAAAGAGAGAGGAAGACACAATGATAGAAAAAGCTAAACTATGTCTTCCATTTGCCCAATCATTTTCTTTTTCCTTATTTCTAAATTACTCTAAAAACCCATAATGGAATCCAACTAACACCTTCAGGTTAAGAAAATCCCATAATTAACTTGCTTTCCCTGTCTTTTCCTTGACTTGTTCGCTTTTCTTCCTATTCCACGAGAGAAAAACTTATTCACGGTGGAGCCGTTTGTTTCTGCAATCAATGGATGAGATTGCTTTTCAATTTTGACTGATAAAAATTATTTCTTACCAGTCAAAATTGGTTTTCAATCTGAACCGTCCAAAAACAGTTTAGATGCGCGCGATTGAGCGCCGTAAATCTTCTTTACAGAAAGCTCCGTAAAGAAGTTTTTCTGATTCCACAAACCCAAAATCGAAACTCAAAACATATCAAAAGGAGCAATAGCATGTTAGAAAAAGAATACTAGTGAACTTTAGGTCAGCAATTAGGGAAAGACTACAATACACACCCCTTATTTGGGTGTGTATCGTATGTACTCTCCAAAATAATATGAATTATAGAAAAAATGTTACAAATCGTATTGCTAAAAAGTTACGAATCGTATAAAGGTTACGAGATACAAATCCATCACATATTTCCGTGGGCTCTATACAATAATTGTTCCGCATTTAAACGTACGTCCATACATCTCCTGGAGTGTGAAATTTTCTACACTGGTAGCACGAAAAAGGAAAATAAACACGTGGGCCCTAAAATGATCAAGAGAATTTGTACCCTCAGTTTCAGCCAAAACACCAATCAGATATATCATCTAATCTTAAATTTTCAAATGCAAATTATTCCTTTATTTGTTCTTCCATTGTTCCTTTATTTGTAAGCCCTCTCATATACTATAATTGTACCTATTAACCTTTTTTTGTTACGGATAATTAATTAAATGGGGAAGTATGTTGTCATAAACTAGTACAAATTAAGAATAAAACAATGATTAAGCATTATTATGTCATAAAGAATTTGGATTTCCCTATCACCATGACTGGCGGCTAATTAATCTCCTTCTATTATGGTGGAGATGAAGCCTTAATCAAGGAGTAACTACACTTCTGTATTGATTTATGATTAATAAAAATGACGATTGTATAAGGGAAATGATTTTGTCACTCCCTTTTTTGTTAGCGCCACTCCCCTGCAAGTGTATTTTTGGAGTGACAAAATCAGAAGTCTTGCATAACTTTCAGATGTGTTTTTTATGATTCAACCTGTGACTGAAAATACACACTACAACAAAATGACTTTTTTTGTGAAAAACAAAAAAACTGTTTTGTCACTAAAATATCAGATTTCGTCAACAAACGCATCAGTGAGTAAATATTTCGCCGCCACGTTTCATCGCCTGATTTTGTGACGGGAGGAGCATGATTAAGAAAAATAATCTACATTTTTAAAATAAATTTTTATGGAACCCTTTAAAAAATCAACTCCAACGGATATCAATGGTAATATTTTTTGAATTCGTAGTACTCAGTTTTGCTTTTACGAATTCAAAAAACATATCTACCGATACCCGTTGGAGTTGATTTTTTATAGGTTCCCATAAAAATTTATTTTAAAATTTATAAATATATTTATACATTTTTGTGCGGTGAACTTACGCGATAGACCTTTGCGGTAGTCCTAGACTTTCTACATTTTTCTGTTTTCCAAAACAATTAGGGGTACAACTGAATATCCTTGAAATCACGTGGTTGGGCGCCAGCCCTGGCTATTTTGTCCAGGCAAAAGTCGGCACGTGCCAGGGGCAGTAAAAACAGACAGCAGTAACACACCGTTATTTCCGAAAGATATTAAGGTGCCCCCCTGTCGACACGTGCCCAGTGTCAGCGAAACCCTTGCACGATTGGACCTTGTCGGGTGAAGAGAGACTGTGCTCTTGCCCAATCACGCGGCGACACGTCATTGATTAGGGTTTTACCCCCGACTACTGTTTTGACAACTGAAATGGATTCAGATCAGAGCGTTAATGATCCGTTTTTTGCTGGGAAAAAAAAAAAAGCTGATTTAACTATTCGAACCGTCCATTGACAATGAAGTAGGATAAAGAAAAAAAGAAAAAAAAAACCATGGTCCATCCATTTTTCTTCCATGTCCCCGAGTGGTAGGATGCGAGAATGTGAGAAGCTGCCAATCATCTCTTTGTAGAGCAGTACAAAACGGTCGATTTGGTCTTTCATCTCGGCAATCGATGACTATGATTTTAACTGAGACGAACGGCCGGATCGGCCGCCCCTGCACTTGCTCGGCATGGCACTCGGCAGGGAGCTACTCGGCAGCATCCGTTGACCCTCGGATCCGGTTGGATGCCCCCATAAGTATGAATTTTTTAGATTGAAAAATAGGTAGACTATCAACAACAACAACAACAACAACAAAAACGAGGTGGATTTTTTGATTTTTCCGCAACAATTTACAAGGTTACTTACCGTACAAATTGGTTTTACATATCATTTGCTATGATTGAACTTACTAGATACATGACCATACTTACCACAATGTATGACCACGCTTACCATAAATATGTATAGCCACTCCTATTACGAGAGGGATTACAAAATTTACTTAACACCCAAACTACGAAAGGGGTTCAACTAATGATTGAGATTAAAAAAATGGAGATCGTCCAACCGTTGAAGAAAAATGGGGGCATGGATGCTCTGAAACCGGATGGGGGCATCATAGATGGAGCATAGTCTATGGGGACCAACCCCTCATGCGTACCGCTATTGTACCGATTGTTGCGTTGGATGACCTTGTTCGGTTAAAAGTTTTGGATTTTGGATTCTAATCATTATCATATTTCTCTCTTCACTCATTATCCCTATCTCCAATCATTACTCTCATTTTTCTCTATATCCATCTTCAATCATTACCCTTATTTTCAGTCATTACTTTATTTCTCTCTACATTCATTACCTATAAATATTCCAAAATCCCAAAACTAACAGGAGTCAGAGTTCTTCAGGGACTTAGTGAATTAAGGTGACGATATTTCGAGAAGATGGTAGTTGACGAAGATTGACACTTTGTAATGCTGCTTACCCATCCAAGAGAGGGGTTTTATATATATCAGTAGAGAGTTTGAGGAAAATTACTTGGTTAGCAATCAAAAGGGGTTTTACGTTTCTCCATAGACTCGAACCCAAAACTTCTCAGATGAGTTAGGACTTAGAAGCCACATAGAGAGGTTGGAGATCGAGGCCCTAGCTAGATTCTGATCTTGTCGGTGTACCTAGCCTTTGAAGAACTTTAGTTGCTTTCTGCTACTCTATATTTTCGATGCACAAAAGGAAAAAAAAAAAGAGATGTGTTACTTATATTTAATCAGTTTTATTTGACGTTATATAGTACTCCCTCTGTCTCAAATTCTTGGTCTTCAACGGTTTTACGTGCAATTTTTAATGGTCTATATCTCTCAATGTATATTGTTTAAAATATACAATATGGATATTGTTTGATAAATTTCAATTATTTCTGTAAAACAATATTTTCAAAAACATAAAAAATGATATATATTGAGAGATATAGACAATTAAAAATTGAACATAAAACCGTATAGGACAAAAAAAATTGGGACGGAGGAAGTATAATACCAAGATGTGGTCATTCTAAACTTGTCATATGGCATTACTCTTAGAAATAAAAATAATAATTGAAGCTATGTGGAGAAGGGGGGGAAAAATAAGGTACTTTCCGTCTCGACAAGAGGATTCTAAAAAGTACAAGATTATGACGGAAAGCAAAAAAAAAGTTTACTAAAAACGAAAAAAGTATCAAACAGCTGTCTTATTTGTCTAAAGTGCCGTCTTATTTGAATTTTTTCAACATCGGTCCATTGGTTTTATACTTTCCCGATTCGCCTCGCCGAGACGAACGATTAACCCCCAAAAATATGACGAAAAGCTAAACAAAAAGTCATGAAAAGTAAAAAAAATATCGAAATAAGCTTCAGACTTGTAAGTTTACAAGAATGCAACCCAAATTTTTTTATTTTTTATTTTATGGAATCAATCCGACTTATTAAGGGGATACATAATTACATGTTTTACAAACTCGAACACTTAAAGAATTCCCTTTAAATTCAATATTGGTGAAGGCGAAAAGGGAAATACCACAGATTTTTTTTTTCCCTGTCTCCAAAATGAGAGGAAAAAAAAAAACTTAGGACAGAAAATGTTTTGAAAAAAATGAACACACCCAATGAAAGAGTGCCTGTGTGTACAAGTATGCATTGCTGCGGAGGGGAACGTTGTAAAGGTGTTTGCTTCTGTTTTTTTCTATTTGGAAATAGGAATGCATAGAACCTGGAAATAATACTTCCGGGATATTCAATCCTTACAACGTCTTGATGGGGAAAAAAAAAAGGGTGGCGATGTGGATAAAGGCTAAATTCGATATCAAAGTCTATGCGGTGGAGGATTTTAAGGTTTTCTTAGATGGTATGCGAAAATTGAGATTGCAATCTAGTATTGAGGTGTTATATCCAACTTTCGGTTGGATGTTTTCTTATGTTTTCCTTCTGGCATCTTAGCACTTGTCGCTATGGTGCTTTTCCCCTCGATGTACCTTTTCGAGTTTTAATAGTAAAAAGTTCCGTTTGTTGATTAAAAAAAAAGGTCTTGATGGAAACGAAAATTGACAACATTAATTAGGGCAGACATTTAAAAAGCCTAAATCCGCGACCCTATTAGCTTCCCCGAACAGATGTCGGATTGTACTCGATCTGCTGGAACCTCGCCAACAATATTGTCCTGCGATTGGAAACGAGATGAAACAAAGGGTGATCGTTGTTTCCCACTTGCTGCAATAATTGGCAGCATGCTGCACCACTAAAGCCGGGATGAAATCCAAGTTACCCTGGACGGCTCGGATGCCGCATTAATTACAATCCTGTAGTGCGGTTCTGCAGTACTCCAGAAAACACAACCCAAAACATAAAGTCCCAATATTCGTAGTATAATTCCAATATCTATTATTATCCAGGGATCCCCACTTTTATCAATATTTCATTTACTTCTATTTCGCACTATTATTCTAATTTTAATGTAATTCCTTCAGCTTCCATTGATAGCTCAAAAATAAAAATAAAAATAAAAATAAACAGTGAGAAGTCATGTGACCTAGAGCATCTCCAGTGAATGCTTTAAATATCTATTTTTTTTTTTCAAAAGATTTGAACATTTTGCGATGTTTTAAGTGTTTGATCAGCAGTCTTCAAGCACAAAAAATCACCATTTAAATTCTTTTTTTTTTTTTCCCTTCTCAAACATAACATATACTAGTATGAGTTACGTTCTTGAAATATCATGGTGCTATAAAAAGTAATTTGACATTTGAAGAGTTTGTCAATTTGGTCTCTCAAATGGCAAAGATATCTCTTCTTTTCGCTTTCACATGCTACTATTAAGGAAAGATGACGAAGAGACTAATACTAGCTAATTGACCCTTGCTGTAACTATCCATGAAACCGAAGTGAAATCTCATTAAGATTCAAGTGAGAATGAAATTGTTTGGTTTGAAATTTCAGTGTTGCGGCTAGCTGATTGCTGACTGGAGTACTATTTATGGAACTCAAGATGCTGGTGATGGAGTTATGCATTGTGTTTTATTTTCCAAACATTTGCTGATTAAGGAGGATGCTTATAGGAAGATTGTAGGACCGTTTTTCCACAATATCTCTTAAAATTAATTGGTGTTAGGGAGGGTTTCAATTAAGTTTTTTATTGCATTCGTCATCGCACCCGCAAGTCTGTTTTTAAAGCGGTCGCAGAAAATGACATTGTGTAATCAAAATCATAGGGCCACTTCTGACCCAAATGTAGTTCGTGGGCTTTGTTTTGGGTTCTTAGGTGTTTGTATATAGTTGGTCAGATTATTGTTCTTATTTTCCTTGTATTTTGGATGGTTTATTGCCAACAAATTTCAGGGTCTAGGGTGGCATATTATTGTTGGGGGGCTGGCCTGCCAATATAATTGAGATGCCAAAAGGGATGGCAACGGATAGCGTATGGATCCCTATTCCATAACCGATCCCCAATTCGAGGGTCCTTCACCATCCTCTCCCCGATCTCCATTGGGGATATTAGATAAAGAACCAAACCCGTCTTCCGATGGAGATTGGACTTTCCCCAAATATATCCATATCCAAACAAAAAAAAATAAAAAGTCAAGAATGAAAATAAATTGGTATTTCTAATTAGAAATATAACTATACTCATACTCATATATATGGAAAGAGGTATAACAGGGTTCAGGGCAAGTATGAGGCAGGTACGGGTATTCACGAGTGGGGATTGCAAAATCATACCCGCCCCATATATCGAGCGGATTTTCTTTAAATCCTACCATACCCGCTATTATTGGAAAAATTTTGGGTAAACCTCGCCTC
>JAOTQK010000004.1:16149419-16162193 GCA_025642025.1 Rhododendron ferrugineum
ATGGACGGCTCAGATTTGGAGGGGCAAGAGATTAGATCTGAGCCATTGAGGCTCCGATCGGACGGCTCGGAGCCGCCCTGCACGCCCTGCAGGTCGGCCCCGACCTGCAGGATCCCCGTTCCCGTGTATTTGGATGTGTAATTGGGTGTGATGTTAGAATTATTGTTACCCGATTAGGCCAATCAGCTGTTGCGTTGGGGGCTGGGCTAGGGCCCACTTAAAACATCCTGAATGTGAATGAGGAGGAATTTTTCGGTGCCGAGCGGATATTGCCCACGTGGCACCCGCTTGACGAATCCGAGCCGTCCGATACACTTTTGGACGGCTCGGATTAAAACCCTCTCTCTCCTCTCTCTCAAACACTTTCTCTCTCCTTTTCTCACTCCAAATCTGTGCCGTTCAAAAATGAAATGGACGGCTCGGATGGCCGAGCGGGCACCACGTGGTATCCGCTCTGCACTGAAATTTTTCCGTAAATGAGATTCATGCAGGAAAGAAAGTTAACACCGCTAAGGAGAACAATACAGCATTGGCATTTCTTGATCGTATATAAGACAAGGTTTTGTTCTTTGCCACATTTAGGCTCCGTTTGTTTCGGTTCGATGTAAAATGTTTTTTAGAAAACAAACTTTAAACTTTTATTTCTCAGACATTTGAAAATATTTTCAGAAATCAACAAAATAGTGTATAGAGATCTAGAATAGGCTTAAACGGTTGAGAGATCTGAGAATATTGGAATTGAACGTGGGTCAGGACTGACGATCGATGAAACTGAGCGGTGAGAATTGCCGTAGAAGGCAACGGGTTTATTTCGGAAAATAACTTACGAAATACTTAAGGGTAAGTTATTTTCATCCAATTAATGGAAAATGTTTTACATGTAAAATATTTTTCTCATTTTTTACACAACCAAACACCGAAAAATATGTAAAACATTTTACCGAAAAATATTTTATGCCCAAACAAACAGAGCCTTAATGGAATATCTGTTTTGTGAACCATATGTCTACATACTAGGAGTACGTCTTTATTTCATTAACAAGAAAGTTTTACCCACTGCTCTGGTTCACCGCTCCCCTCATCGTTCTCAATTTTACCGTTCGAAAGTGTTTTGGACCGTCCGGATTTTAGAAGAGGTTTTTAAAAAAAAAAAATTCAGACCATTGATTGCCGAAACAGATGGTGAGATTGAGCGCAGAGGTGGAGAAAGCGGCAAAACAGAGCAGAAGAGGTAGCACGACTCTTTCATTTATTGCTACGTCGTGGTAAATGCTACTACCAATTTTAGGCAACTGAAAACTTTTTGTTACTCCCTCCCTCCCTCTTCCCAGTTTTTTTAGTTGTTTATTCTATTTTGAGATGTTCAAAAATGTTAGTCTATTTAAAAAGTCAAAATAAAAGTGTGGAATGTTTCCAAAACTAATCCAAATAAATGTTTAAAACTAATTTTAAAAGTTAGAAAATTTGAATAAATAAAAAAACAATAACAGAAATTGAAACCAACTTTTTTGATCTCCAAGAACATCAACACATCCTGGTCTAAAGATGATACTCTCTCAGTCCCTTTTTTAGAGTCCAGTATTTCATTTTGGGTTGTCCCTTAATAAGTGTCTATTTTGTAAAGTTAGTAGATAAAAGTTAGTACATTTTCCATTTTGCCCCTAAAAAGTAGATTCCATTTTGAAAAGTTAAGGAGTAAAATTGTAATAATGATGTCTTTATAGAGAGTAAGTAGGGAAAGTGGAGGTAAAAGTTGATGTAAAAAGTGCAATGATGATATTTTTTTAATAAGTTGGAGTTACGAAGCAGGACATTTAAAAAAGGACGGAGGAAGTAATTGTGAAGTAGAGAAAGGACATGACGAGGCTTCGCTCTAGGTACTTTCACTCATTAATTAGTCCATTTACTTTTACTTTTTATTATTTATTTATTTTTATTTTTTTCGGGTGCAAAGGATATTACTACTATTACGAATTAATAATAAGTCTGGAATATTTAACTCCTACAAAGTCTTGTTGTAACTAAAATAATATTACATCAGGAGCAACAGAAAAAAAAATTAATCCTACTAATAAACTAAAAGCCTCTTTCGCCATTAAGTCCCTACATTTGTTCGTCTCACGAGGATCAAACCTCAGCTCCACCGCCTGAAAATGATCAACCAACCACCTACACTCGGCAATAAGATTATGCAAAGGATGTGAAGCACAACTTAGTTGATCCTTGATCAAACTAACAGAATTATTATCCAAACTAATTAACTTCAATCTGTGGCCAACTGTTAGCCCAAGCGAGATGTAAACCATCACGCAAAACCCCATAACTCAGCTGCCAAAATGGAGCAGGTTCCAATTTTTCGTTGAAAACCTGCCAAAAAATTACCGTTGTGATCTCTAATCAAACCCCCAGCCTCTGCAGTTCCATAACGATCAACTCCACCATTTGTGTTAACGTTAACCGTTCCGGCATAGGGTGGATCGCAACCAACCAACTTTTCGCAGTACTTTTACTTTTTATACTTCTGTTCTCCACTCCTCTTCTGTTGGTCCCAATTATTACTTTTTGTTGTCCTAAAATTGAACGTAGTTTCGTATAAGACTAATTTTATGGGACATAATGAGTATTTCCCAAAAGGGATCAACAAATGGGGACGGAGAGAAGTAATTCCACTGTCTCATCTTACTCGAATCTTGACTTATTTTAGAAGACTAATTCCACCGTTTCACTAGTGGCGGCCTAATTAAAGCTGGCGGGGCAAAACCCCATATGGACTTATCCTAAATGAATTGATATCAATTTAGAGGTCTTGAACTTGAGAACTTATCAGGATGCAAATTCTAAGTCTCAAACATTAACCACCAGGGGCAACCCGAAGTTATTTTTTTTCATGTTTGACTTAAAGGACGATTAAAGGGATTGGATCCTATGCTTTTCAAATTTTTAGGCTATGGTCTCACTTGGGCTGCAACCAAACAGTTTCGCCAACTGTTTTAAGGCTCAGTTTGTTGGAGTTCAATTCGTTTACTAACCAAATCCAAGTCTAATTTTAATAAAATTCAAGCCTCGATGTACCATTTGTCGAGTTTTAATAAAATCCTTTTTGCCGGTAAAAAAAACCCCAATCCTAATTTTAGGCTCGTTCCACATCGTGCCATCGATACATTTAATCTTTGTAATTATTATTTTAAAGATTACTAGCTAAATTTTTTCCTTTCAAAAAGAGTAATTGCCTTTAGTTGCATGTGTTTCACCAGATGCTTATGCCTTTTTTGTTTCCCTTTTCGAAAAAAAAATTTCAATTCAAAAAATACTAATTACTCATACTTTCAATCATTACTCTCTACTCATTACCCTTATCTCCAATCATTATTATCATTTCTCTCTTTATCTCTCTCCACCCATTACCCCTACTTCCAATCATTACTCTCATAAAAAAATTCTCAAAAAATCATCCAAAAAAAAAAAATCATCCAAATACAACATTAATCATTGGCATATTAACTATTACATGCAAATCTCGAAAACAACAATGAAGTGTTATGTTATGTCAATTATGCTACATACACAACAATACAAATACAACACTAAACACAATCTCTCACATACATGTGGGGTATTGATCCTTTTGCATATATATTGGAGATTAGTGTAGCCATGTTTCGGTATATTTTTGGAAGATTATTTGAAACTTTTAAGAGATATAAAATTTTTAACTTGATTTAACGTCCGAAAATGCATCGGAACAGAGATACAGAGAAATTTGGATACAAAAGACTTGATCTTTTTTGTGAAAACAATACTCCTATCACAAAATATTTGTCCGGTCTGCAACGATAACTTTAAAATAAGTAAAAAAATCAATAAAAATTCATAGAAGCATTCAAAAAAAAATTACTAGATATGGAGTATTAATGAAAAAAGTTTGAATTTTTTTTCATGAAAAAATTTCTTTTTTTAAGTCTTCATTTGAAGAATTTGTTTGTTACCATTGGCCTCTCTTTTTCTTTTTCTTTTTTACTATTATGTCTTATTTGAATTTTTTTCTTCTGAAAAAGGGGCATGAATTTATCAATTGATGATATAGTACAAAAAATAAAAGGAATTAGAAATTTGAATAAACGACAGTCCAGGTTATAAAAAAAAAATAGCCAAAAGACCTAGAAGAATAATCTCGATCTTCTTTTTAAAAAAATGAATTACAACATCAAAAATAATACATGTAAAATGCCTAAGTACGGAAAAAACTTTATAAAGATTTTTTTTTCTTGCTTTGGAAAAAAAAAAATGGAACCCGAGTTTTTGGTGCGATGTACTTGGAACTGAGACAGTTAAAACCAGAGTCTAAATAAAGCAAGCACACCCTTTTGAACGATTTCCCCTCCATACCTCATTTATCTGCATATCTCTCCACGCTTCGGTCCGTCCGTCTAAATATTGATCCAAACCGATCATCTGGTAAAGCTTGCAAGAAATCAACTTGATAGAACTATGGCAAACGCCTGATCAAAGTATACAATTTTTTTTTTTTGGGAATAGTAACTTTATTAAGAAACCAACCAAAGGATCAAGGAGGTAGCCTTGAATGTACAACCAAAATGCCCAAAAACAAAACACCTAACATTTGCATCGCAAGAAACCAAGCTTGTCAAGTTGGTTGTCTCATTTCTTTTCCCAGTGGTGACCTGAGTTCGAGTCCCAAGAGTGTTAACCCTGCTGATATAGTGATATATACTGTATGACAAAAAAAAAAATTTGCGTCCCATAGAAAGGAATGCCCCAATCCCTACATATAATGTCCTATTCTTTTTTTTTTTTTGATCCGTATAATGTCCTATTCTCAAAAGATGAAGAGAAATTACGCCATTTGAATAAATGAAGTACAAACTTTGGTAGGACCGAAACACACTCACACGATATCCGAGTGTTAAAACAGTAAAAAAATCAACACAGAGAATATACGTGGTTTCTCAAAATCGGGTACATCCGCTCCGCTCCCACATCTGACCTCTTAATTTCTAAAACGTCTTTGTATTTCTTCATATTAACGTATGAGCCACGTGTTCAACCACTTTGGTATCTACGGAGAGGAATAATTTAGATCATTACGTTGAATGCAGTGTGGGACATTAATATATTAATTGGAAGTACTGGGCTATGAAAAATACAGGAGAGATAAAGGGTGCCTGACCCCATCGTCTTTAATTCCATAATTTGATTTTTCCATGGTCTAATCTGCAAAAAAGAAATTCTGAATCCTTTTTCGCCGAACCATGCTATGGCAACCGACCGAAGGTACCGACGGCCACGCGAGGCCCACTCTGGATTCCGCACGCCTGATTCGAGCCGTTTAACAATTTACAAAAAAAAGGAATTGGCCCATGAAAAATCAGTTCAATCTGATATGTGTACATAGGTGCTCGATCCAATCTTTCATTTTTTTCATTCAGATTTCGGATCTTGAAATCTGAATGAAAAAATAAAAAATTAAATTGAGCGCCTACACATATCGGACTGAGATAATTTTTCTCTGGCCCACTCGATTTTTTTTTAAAAACAGTTATTGAACGGCTCGAATCATCCATGTGGTGCCCAAAGTGGACCCCCGTAGCCGTTGGTACCTCCGGTCGGTTTCTACTTTGGGAAAATGACGGCCAATGACGTGTTTTGATAATTAATACCCACCAAGGACATTTTCAGCTTTAACAAATGTTCTTAGCTTGTTCTTGGCGGGTATTGATTATCAAAACACGTCCTAGGCCGTCATTTTCCCTTCTACTTTATATCATCTTCTTTTTTGGCCCAAGCTTTGTAAACCACAACCTCAACAACACAAAACGTTAGCGGTTGTGTTTAGATTAACAACAATGCTACATCTACACACAAAACACTTACACGCAATCACAAATGGAGTGGGCCCCACACACATTGGATGTGTGCAGTGTGTGGGGCCCACTTCTTTTGTGAGTGTGTGTAAGTATTTGTGTTGTTGTAAAATTATTGTTGGATTAATATATATTGCGTACCGACTTTTTGGATCCAATTAGGCCCCGTTCCAGAACACCTTCTTAAAAAATAAGTACTTATTTCATATTTTTAAACTCAAAAATAATATAAATGAAAAATAAATTTTCAATTTTTTTTACACCCTATTAAAGATCTCAATGAGATCTATCAAACAAGATCCATATTGATAGAAAAATTATTTACGTAAGCACATGATTTTTGAGCTTAAAATTACCTTCTTAAAAAATAAATACTTAAAAAAGACACTTTACACACACGCTCGCATCTTCTTCTGACGGGTCCCACACATACTGAAAATGTAGTGCGTATGGGCTCCAATGTGCAATGAATTAGTGTATGTGTTTGTGATAGAAAGAATGATTGTTTTGAATTTGAGGAGCTCACAAAACAACAAGGCCAAACAGTAGCGCGCGAGGGAGAGGGTGTACGGAGTGGCCGTGCATCCAATGGCTCGCCCCAACCAATCAGAATTAGACAACGCTTTTGGCAAACCACCCCCGGTTTCCCCGAAACCGCTCATTTCCGCATCTTGTGTCTCGAAACCGCTTTTCCCCTCCTACAGTACCACTGTTTCACTTTCACGTACATATATACATGGGTGCCCAAGTCTAAAGGATTTATCAAAAACACAAAAAACCACTATCACTTCGCTTCACAAAACATTGTTATCATCCTCGAAGATGAAAAAGACGCGACTACTCTAGTCAAACAAAACCACACCATCATCGTCTCTCTCTATCTCTCTCTAGTACTTTGTATTATTATTATTGAGAGAGAGAGAGAGAGAGAGAGAGAGAGAGAGAGGGAGAGGAGATGGGGAGGGGGAGAGTGCAGTTGAAGAGGATAGAGAACAAGATCAACCGCCAAGTGACGTTCTCCAAGCGCCGCTCCGGCCTGCTCAAGAAAGCGCAGGAGATCTCCGTCCTCTGCGATGCCGAGGTGGCGCTCATCGTCTTCTCCACCAAAGGGAAGCTCTTCGAGTACGCCTCCGATTCCTGGTTAGATCTCCGATCCTTAATTAGCATTACTATTATATCTCTCTCTCTCTCTCTCTCTCTCTCTCTCTCATCTTCGTACGTTCGTTTTTTTCACGAGTGTAACTTCTCTGCTTTTGATGCCGTCGTGCCCTCTCCTCTTTTAATTTGTCTTAGAACACCGAAAAAACAAGATTTTTTTATTAACTTGCGTAAAAGTTACAAAGATCAAACGGATGCGAAGCCAACCGCATCGGATCGCAACGAAACCGGCCTTCTCCTTATCCGCTTTTAATCTTGTGTAACCTCCGTTCCTTTGATTAATAAAATCTTCGCTTCGCTTAAAAGAAACGTGAATGTTTTATTTTTGGTAGTAATGATTATTTTTCCCTATAAAATAATACAATCCGGCTACTGTTTGTACGTTGATTTTTTTTAATTGGCTACAGAAGTCTTTGATTAACAGAAAACCACACAGTATATAACGAGTTAAAAAAAAGGTTCAATTAAAAGCTGAATTCGCTACTGTTGATTTACCACCGCAAGATGTATCTTAGGGTTTTTTTTTTTCCCTCTCTTTCTCTTGCGTGGAGTCTCCGTCGATCGGTACTTCAATTCTTGCACATAATTACATCGATTTGTATGTTTATTAGGACAATTCGACGATTATTTTGCCGCGAATCTTCCATAAAACTATAGTAGATCTGTATAATAGTATATCTTCAAATTTCAAGTCATGTGTATATAGATTTCCCAACTCGATCATCGTCTTCTCGATTTCTTCTGGTTTAAGCAATCTCTTATCTCTCTCTCTCTCTCTCTCATTCGCCTTTTAAATTCAAGTCGAAAAATATTCACAGTTTTTTTATTTTTTTGTTTTCATCATTTTCTGTACTATCACCAGCGATGCATAGCTATCAAATGGAATATTTCGTACTGATTTTCATTCATATGTTTCATCGAAATATCCTTACCGCACAACATATGTAAACAATACTAGTAAATACTAGAAATTAAACAAACAATCCTAAAAAAAAAAAAAAATTTAAATCTAAATATCGATGTTATAAATTTTTTTGTCTTCAATTAAGTCCATTTCTGATTAAGGATTTGGTACTGATACGAAGGTTTTAGCTATGAATTTTTTTATCGGAATCTTGGACCTCTAATAGCAATATTGTATGTAGTATATATATAGCTGCCGATACATATAATCCAATAAACTCTAGATTAACGGCTTGATTTCTTGATTTGGTCTAAAAATAGTTTAAGCCAGTTAATCCAATAAACTTGGGAAGTGCTTTTTTTTTTTTTTTGGAGTAAATTTTATTTGGTTCGTTTTATTTCAAAGGAAAGCCTCGTACACACGTTTTTGTTTGTTGCTCGGCAGCCTCGTAGACAAGTTATGTACTTTGGTCAGATAGCCGTATCATGTAAGCAACCCCCACTTCCTCCTACACCCCAAACTTGGAATTCTTTTTAGAGACCGTGCTACGATCATCACCGCACCATTTCCACTGCTATTTTGTCACCGTTCCACATGGGATCACTCCGAATTTCATAAAAATATAAAATAATACCCATAAATTTTAAAGTATTTTTTTATGGGACCCTATAAAAAATTATGAGCTCAATCGTGTATCGGTAGATACGTTCTATGATCTGAATTCGTAGTGGCGAAACTGAGCAGTTTCGTCATACGAAGTCAGAAAACATACCTACCGATATGCGATTAATATTTTTTTTCGTTATGCTCGATTAATCAGTTAATTACCTAAAATGAACACAAAAGTAAGATGTATACATTTATATTTTCTTTCTTAATAGCCTCTTCTTCTTTTTTTACATAAAAAAGAAAAAGAAAAAAAGAGGCCCCCATGTTGCAAGTTGGCCTAGGGCCTCCAAATGCATAGGGCCGGCTCTGTACATGTGGAACGGTGGAAATGATGCGGTAATTCTAGACTTAATGTTTTTGAAAATTGTGCTATTTATTCGATCTTCCTTCATACTATTATTTGAATTTTTTTTTTCTACCTTTTTTTTTTAATTGCAAAAACTAATCTCCATAAACACATTTAATTGGGGCTCCCTTAAAAATATTTTTGATAACCTTATCAGTTTTTTTTCAGCACCTTATCAGTTTCCATGAAGAATTTTTTTTTATAACTACCGTCACATCTCATGGGTCTCAAATGTCAAATGTAGTACATGTTACCGTACGCAAACCTGTAACCGGCTGGTTATCACGATTTTGAAACCAGAACCGCCCCATGGATAGAAAAAATTCAAAATAACCGCCCCGATAGGATCAAATTGGTTCAGGTACCCATCGATTTCTGGTGAAATTGCTCCCTAAAGGATTAGAGTAACGTTGAAGATGAGTCATAAGATGAGTCCTGAACGTGTATCGAGTGACAACGTTTTCTCGTACGTCTTTTGTGGATTCTATCCTCAATAATGCTACATACACATCAACCCATCACAAACCCAACCACAACACCATGCCCGAAAGATGCTTCCATAATCCTCCCGGCCAAGTCTTGCCGACTATAGTAGAGCTTGAAATATTCGGAAGGAGTTTCGAATAGTATAGCGGAATACAAAACATTCCGGTGACATTCAGAGAGTCATTCGTGACTTGTGATCGTTGAGATTGTATAGTTATATATAGTTAAGTTTTCCATTTGATGACCTATATATTATCTATGAGCTATGGAGCATCGACCAAGGGGATGGGTAGAACTCATCCTTGAAAACCGACTTACAAGAAGACAGTGTCCGAGAGTTTATATACGCAAGATCAAGCCCATACTTAGTCGATGTGGGATATTAGGATCATTACATATGTGTCCGTGATTGTTCCCGTATTTGTATTCGTGTTCGTTCTTCTAAGTTCTAACTCTCTGAGTGTAGAGAGAACTCTTTCGTTCGAGAGAATCAAAACAAACCTCGATCAGAACCAAAACTGGAAAGCCTCCAAACCTCATAACTAAAATAGGAAATCCCAGAAACTGCAACACAACATGGATGTAGTAGCTAGACAGGTTTGTTAAGTGTTAATTCCTCATTGTTATCCAATTTAGCATTGGATGTAGACAGGTTCTGCCCAACCACATGTGCCTTTTCTATTTTGGATTTCTGTTTGTGCGTGTCGATGGTGTCCAAATTAACCATTATGATCGCATCTCACCATCCACTACTAGTGGGGGACGAATCTCACCGCCCACCAGCAGACCATTGACTGCACAGACGGACAATGAGATTGAACGTTGCGGTAGGGGGAACGATGAAACAGAGCGATGGGGGTGACACTGCTGTCTATCTAATCCTTTTGTAGCAATAGTTTTCTATTCGTGCTTCAAGATCTTTCTTCTTCTTCTTCTTCTTTTCTCATGTGGCAAATTAAGTACTGTGCTTAGCAAATCGTATATAGCAAAATTAAGTACTCACCAATTACGTACCTTACCCATTAATTCTTTTGATTACTTAACAGCATGGAAAGGATTCTTGAACGATATGAGAGATACTCGTATGCAGAAAGGCAGCTTATTTCCACTGATCTCAACACTCAGGTATTAAGTTTCTTTCAATCAAGGTCGACTAACTGAAACGTACCACGTTTTTTTTTTACTTGGATCCGGACTTTTTTTGTGGATTTATGACCGCATCCAACTTTTTATCGTCAAGATATTCAAAAGCTGAGCTTTTTCTATCTGAAATCGTTTTATACTATTATATGTATTCTGTAATCCCGACAGGGCGGAGGAACTTTGGTACATATAAAAGATCTTGCTTTTTTTTTTAATCAGCAAAAATAACATTTTATTAGGGAGAGGAAAAGTGATTCCAACCAAAAATTGAAAAATACAACCAGAGGGAAAAAGTCCAATATAATACCTGAGGGCCTAAAGTGCCCAGGTCTTGTTTTGTGTGTACCAGTTACTACTAACAGGGCCGGCCCAAGGACAAGGCCCAAGAGGCCGCCGCCTTGGGCCTCCACATTTTGGGCAAAAAATGGGACACTCCTTCCTGGATAAGTATATATATTTTCTGTGCGCAATTATAATACAAACTCCTTTGGTGGTTTAGTGGTGAAGTATTTGCTCTTCCACTTAAGATGCTAGGGTTCAAATTCTGGTATGATACTTTTTTGAAATGTCTTCTTGCCAAAAAAAATTTCTCTAGTCACACAAATTGAGGCTACTATGATTCAAATCTGAGTCAATATTATTGCAATCTCACAAGCCATTAAGGCCGAAATATTTACCATGTTGAATAGTATGTACGAAAATGATATATAGATAAGTATTTATGTTTATTGTTTTTAAATTAAGAAATTTATGTAGGACCATATTCCACCACTTGGCCTAGGGCATCCAAATAACTTGGGTCTGCCCTGACTACTAATCTTGGTTTTTTCAATCGGGCATTTAAGATTTTGCAGCCAAAATATTGCTATTTTAACCCCCACAAAAATCTCTAAATTACACTAACTTGTTTCAAACATTATTAATTAGTTATATTTAAAAGTCTCAGTCATTCCCTTCCTTTCGCTAGTTGATAGAATTACAAATAGACACAATCATGCATCGTTTCTATAATGTACGCAGAAAAAATGTTACATTCATTTCCTTTATTAGCAGATAGGAAAAATAAGACGCATTTGGTTTTTCAATTAATAACGTATTCCCAAAATAGACATGTATCCGGAGGCCGGAATTGAAAATCCTGGTCTTTTCGGTATGTGATGCAAAACGGGACCGATCATAGTTGTACGTCTCGATGTACTAAACGTTGATACGAAAAAATAAAGTTCATTAGACATCGGTATCCATTTGAACGAATCATATTTGTTACAAGAGGAATAGACAATCAGACTATGATCGTTTATTTCTCTTTAGACAAATATGATTAGACCAAGTTTTTACCGATCTCTGATAGACTTAATTTTTGACATGGACGTTAAACACATGCAAGAAGACTTAATTTTTGACATGGACGTTAAACACATGAAGATCTACTACGTGAATGTATTGGATCGTGAAATAGAATTGTAGCGATTCCTATTTTGCGTTACATGACGGACCACACGAGGGAACATAGAGGATCTTGACTCCTCTTTGTGATCGATGCTTTTTCTTTCTATTCCGGGTTTTTTTTTTTGTGATAAATTCCTATTCTATTCCTGGATAATGAAGGCATTGAGATTTTTAATAATCCTATATTTATTACGTCAAATTTTTTTATAGGGAAGCTGGAATCTAGAACATGCAAAGCTCAAGGCCAGGCTGGAGGTTCTACAAAGAAACCAAAGGTATCGATAGCTTCCTCCTCCAATAACATAAATATAAGCATTGTTTTTCCTTTTTTATAATTCAGGTGTTCAGACCTGCTTATTTATGTACGCGCACACCTGACTAATGCTGAGGGACAAATCTCACCGTCCACTAGTAGGGGTCCAATCAAAGACAAAGCTAATGCCCTGTATGAATTGGCCCCAAATAAATTGATAACATTTCGGAAGGAAAATATTCTTCCAGAAATATTCCAAATTTAGATCACTACTTTCACGCACCTTACTTCATCTTCTATTTATTTCGGAAAGTATTAATTTTGTAGTAAATAAATTTTAGAGCAATTTTATGGTGACCACATTTACGTAACATTTTTGGGTACCATGTGATGAGTCACAAATACATTGGTACATACTTAATTAGTAGAGACAGAAGCAGACAACAATGGGAAGAAAGATGCTTCCGCACCACTTCAACTGGGT
>JAOTQK010000004.1:16174218-16185076 GCA_025642025.1 Rhododendron ferrugineum
TTACCGGTTTATTATGCTTCAAATGACGTAATTACCCTACGCTTGGGGTGATCTCTATCTTATTTGGATATATTCGATGAACGAAGCAATAGCTCTCACATGCAAAAAGGGTTTCAAACACTCTGGTACTAATTTTGGTGGCAAGGACTACACGTGAAGGGGAGGTCTCCGCCAACTTCTGGATATGTTCACTTAGCCGGTTAGCCTCCTTCCCACGGAAATCAAACATTATAAATTTTGGAGTCATTGGGGGTTATGCTCGATCGTTACCTTCAGAGTCCTAGAATTAATCGAGGTGTGCCAGGCCAAGCTGGCCCGGACATCCAATCATCCGACAAAAAAATTTATTTTTCTTGTTTTGCTCTAGCTTAAAAGGAATTGAATTCCAAGACTTTGAGCACACCTCCCCACTACATTTATTACAAGAATTGTGTTCTACATGGAGTAGTTTCGATATATAGAAATGAAAAAAATATCTTCAACCCAAAAAAATGTTTGAGGTGTTGAACTCAGGCATCTTACAATTCAGTAGCATGCACAAACCACAAGCCCCAAGACATGAACAATATTGTTAATTTTTTGGAGTAGTTTATTTTTAATTTATACAACGCACTTGTGTTGAAGGGGGGCCTTATTTTTCGCTTCAATTTCGGGACCTAAAGAAATTGCACCTTCGGCTTCACTTCAGAGCCGGCCTTGATCGTCAAAGTCAGCATTGCTAGAGGTGGAGTCGCTGAAAGGTGGGGTGGTGGAAAGTGGGCATGTCATTTAGTCATTTGGTCTTAAAATGTGAAATTAGTGGGGAGATATGGCAAGTCTCAAGTCTCTTTTTCCTCTTAAAACTACTCCAGTTTTTTAATCTTGTGATGCGATTCTTCGCCCAATCTCCATACACCTATGTACATGTTCTCGGCTCCCTCCGGCAATAAGTCTCCAGTTTACGGGATGGCGTTCTCTGGTGATAGCTCCATGGCCGGAGGTTCCTATATCGGCTGGTCTCCCCAGTCCAATGACTGTACTGGTCTGATTTTTCCAGATCCGGTGGGCGTATAGAAAGACACAAATGGAAGGGAAGAAGAGAAGCATTCTCATTTCACTGTGATTTCAGTCTGTACAATTACAAACTCGATAATGGCACAAAACCCTAACTCTGTTATTTATATCCCAGCTCTTGGATCTTGATTACCACAGATAATTCAATAATCCCCAAATTACATTCAGCTAAAACTCAACACAAATAACATGAAATGCATTTCAAACTACTGCCAGCTGGGCCACTAGCTACTAGCTAACTCAACTAAACAACTAACACCAACTGCGGACTCAACTAACCTGCATTACTTAAACTGAAATATAAGCTGCCAAAACTCAGCATTAGTGAGTCTGCTTTACAGTCGGCGGGCGAATAAGTTTTTCAGTCTGTTTAGGTTGTTCGTTTTGGTTTGGAGTTGATTTCATCTGCGCTTTTGGCTATGGTTGGTTTGAGCTGGGTGTCCCTTTGAGCTCTGCTACTAAAATCAGAAATGGGCCCAATGCTCTGCATTTATGTATGGTCTGCAGTGGCAGTATGTGCTTTGGAGAGCCTCCTAGTGGATGTGCTCCGGTGTCTAGGTTTTTGTAGTTTTGGTTCATTCCTGAAATTTTTTTGATGAAATCATCGTAGGCTGTAGCCTTCAGGCTTTTACCTACAAATATTGTGAAATGAATTGATTGTCTATTTTCAGGGAAAAAAATGTACTATAGTACATGTTTCCGACGTATTCTAGAAGTGTTTTTTTTTTTTTTATCAATATTCCAGAGGTGTTGTCTGCTGAAAATTTCACCAATTTAATCTAACACACGTTAATTTCATCTCACATGCCTATTCTAGCGGGGTCAGGCATGTCAAAAATAAAGTAGTGGCTACTTAAAATTTAGGTGATACACAATTATACTATATTTATCCAGAAAAAGGAAAGAAAGATTGTTTTTGAGGAACACCAAAACTGCATAAACAGATGAATAAAATAATTCTGACAAAACAAGATTATATATATAATCCCACGTGAAACTATATGTTTGAAGTCACAACAGACGCGAGTCACGTGTATCTTAGAAAATGAATTCTTAACATAGATGGGTAGAGTAAATAATAATAATAATAATAATAATATATGCATAACGTCGGTGGTATTTATCGAAATAATAAATACTCCATCCGTCTCATTTTTATTTTCCTTTTTTGATATTCGTGCAGTTTTCAATCGCTTATATCTTCCAATGTGAATCTCCAAAAATATGCAATATGGATCTTATTTGATAGATTTCAATTTGTTCTATAATACAAAGATGTCAAAATTATTAAAAATATTATAGATTGAAAGATATACGCAATAGACACAAAAATAAAAAAAAATAATGAATAATAAAAATGGGACGAATGGATTATTATTAAGCCAAGAAATCAAACCACGAGAACACAACAAGATTATAACATGGTTCCTACTCCACGACAACTTCATCTGTTTTTAATTAATATAATATAAATAAATTTCAATCATTCACACATATATAAATCATATAAAATAATAGATTTACAAAATCGAGGAGACATGCATCATGTGAATCATATAAAATTACAGAAATGATAGACCCACCAAACTCCCACCCATAGAACGCCCACCGTACGTCTGTCGGGTCCACTCCGGCCACTAAACGGCCGATCCGAGCCGTCCAAAAATTCTATAAAAAAAAAACCGAGTGGGCCCCGCATGAGAATCAATGGCATCCGACGTATATAAGTGCTCGATCCGAACTTCCAAAAATTAGATGATCCGAGCCGTTAAAAAATGAAAGATTGGTTCGAGTACCTTCACAAGTCGGATGCCGTTGATTCTTGCGTAGGCCCACTCGGTTTTTTTTTTTTAGAATTTTTGGACGGCTCGGATCGGCCGTCCGATGACCGGAGTAGGCCCGGCGGCCGTGCGGTGGGGGGAGCGGTGGGTGTATCATCTCTCACAAATTATTCAAAATAATGGTTTTACAATATCGAGGAGATATGCATTTTTCGTTTTATTTAAAGATATATTCAAGTCCTCTGTCGCCACCATTAACCGCGCTCCATCTATCGCTTCTCTCTTCCTAGCTAGCTACCCTCTTCTCGCCTCCGGCCCCCGCGGTTGCTTCCTTTCATAGACGCCTTTCATTTTTCGACAAACAGTACCCAATCGCCAACCTCCCCTCCCCTCCCCTCCCCTCGACTCTTGCTTTATTTTCGGCCTAAGTGTATGGACCCCATCACCATAATTTTTGGTAATTCTCATTTCACGTTTTTGTTTGTCTTATTTAAATTTTAAAAAAAAGATTACGGATCATTTGACCCCAATCAAGTAGCCTTAAAATTTTAAATTCAGCAATACTGCTAGGGACACAACACTTCATCATAAAATTAACCACACCTGTACCAATCATTTATCATGCAGTACCACGGTGTGATTGTTGTTGTAATGAAATGTTGGGTCCCTAGCATTGTTCACCTGCCCCACCGACGCCAAAGATTTGAATATAGATAAGGAAACCACTGCAAAGAGAGAGTGTAAGCCAAACACTTGCATTCTTGTTTCTCTCTGGTGCCCCTAGCTCACACTCTCCGTGCCTTATCCATGGCATCCTCCCTTGCTCCTCACCAAACCTTCAATCCCTCACCCAAAGAAAACAGGGAAGAAGAAGACTACGAAAAGACCTACCACAATTACAACCAAATGCTCCAAACACTCCCCAAAGCCAAAGGCTGGAGGGCTCAGCACGTGGTCAAGTACCAAAGCCACTGGCTAAGCCCAAACACCGCCCTCAAAGGAGCCCTCTTGCTCCAAAACCACTTCAAGCCCAAACACACAGACACCTTCCTCGCCGCCTTCATGAAGTCCGGCACCACCTGGCTCCGGTCCCTCCTCTTCGCCACCGTCAACCGCTCCCGCTACGACTTCTCCTCCCACCCCCTCCTCACCACCGGCCCCCACGCCGTCTTCCCCTTCCTGGACAGCTACATTTACGACAAGCACCCCATCGCCAACCTCGACTCCCTCCCCTCACCTCGGTTGTTCGCCACTCATTTCTCCCACGACTTGTTTCCGGAATCCGTAAAGGGTTCTTCCGGAAGCAAGTTCGTTTACATCTGGCGCGACCCCAAAGACGTGCTCGTTTCGAAGTGGCACTTCATGAACCGGCTCAGACCCAAGGACCTACCGGTTCTCACGCTTCCCGAGGCGTTTGAGTTGTTCTGCGACGGGGTCTCCGAGTACGGGCCGTTCTGGGATCACGTGCTGGGGTACTGGAACGCGAGCGTGGAAGCGCCCGACAAGGTACTGATTTTGAAGTACGAGGAGGTGAAGAGAGAGCCTGGGGTTCACGTGAAGAGGCTGGCGGAGTTCATGGGGGTTCCGTTCTCGGTGGAGGAAGAGGAAGGAGGGGTGGTGGGGGAAATAGTTGAGCTGTGTAGCTTCGACAAGTTGAGGAATCTGGAAGTGAACAAGACCGGGGTGTCTCGGTTCAATGAGGAGGTTGTGGTCCAGAATCGAGATTTCTTCAGGAAAGGCGAAGTTGGAGATGGTGAGAATTACTTGACTGAGGAGATGATAGAGCGCTTGGATCGCATCACGGAGCGCAAGTTTGAGGGCACTGGATTGGAGTTTGGCGGGCCGCTGCAGTAATATCTCGCGACATTGGGCTAGGTTTTGAGTTTTCTTTCGACCGAGCTTTATTGTTAAATTAGGGCTTCTTAGGCCTCTTTGGATTTATGAGCTGTATTTGTTTTATTTGGGTTTTTTTAGGTCTTCAAGTGTTGTTTGGGACTTTGTCCTTCAGGTTGTATTTTTCAACTTTTGGTTGAAATCGTTTTGCTCTATCCCTAATAAATTGTTATTTTTGCCGATAAAAAAAACGTGTGACACCCTGCATTATTATCAAAAAAAAAAAAAAAGTGTGGGTTTTGATGTTATTCTCAAAAGTAGTGTATTATTGATGTTTAAGAATTTTAATCCTTTTTTTTTTTTTGTTCTTCATCAGCATTTTTATGAATAATAATTCGTTTCGACGACCGGAATTGAAAATGTATGGAATGATGGATGGAGGCAGTAGCGGCACCAGTGGTGGTTGTTTGAAATTTCTAGGTAATTGGGTTTTGATGATTTTTGATTATTTTTATTGGGGTTGTTTTCAAGTACTATTATATAAGGTTTCTTCTTGGTGTTATTAGCATTTGTTCTATTATTTGTATAAAAATCGAGAGGCCGGGTGAGTAGCAAGCAACATTAGAAGGGTTTTGCGTATTCCTCGAAGTTCTTTCAATGTTTTTCTTTGCCCATTATATTGATTTCATCTTTTAACTTTACGATGAATATTTTTTTTTGTGATCTATACAAAAA
Source organism: Rhododendron ferrugineum (assembly GCA_025642025.1). Taxonomy (NCBI): domain Eukaryota; kingdom Viridiplantae; phylum Streptophyta; class Magnoliopsida; order Ericales; family Ericaceae; genus Rhododendron; species Rhododendron ferrugineum. The sequence continues at coordinate 16,179,621 of JAOTQK010000004.1, forward strand.
CATATTTAAATGGATGGATGGAAATTCGAGTTCAAAAAAATGAAGGGATGGAAATTGAAAAAAAAATAAAAAATCTTTGTCATACCCGGACGGCCGGACCTTACACTCTACTCCTATTATACTATGAGTACAGCTTCCAGCTTTTGGTTGGAAAACTTTTGCTAGAAATCATGTGTAAACCAAGCTTGGACAGTAAACAGGACTCGACTCTCGAGCCCGTTCGTGGAACTCCTAGCTCTTGCTCTCGAATTGGCCTGTATAGGGTTGCAAATGAACCACATTATTCGCAAGTTGTTTGGAGACGTACTCAACTCCGTAAAAGCTTGTTCAAGTTTAATTCGTCTATTAAGCAAGTCGAATTTGAGCGTTAATTAATTTTAGTCTTGTTTAATACAAAAACTGCACCTGAGTATCTGGTTTGATTAGGCTCGCAAACCTAGATGTTAGGTGTATATAATGAGAATTTCATGAATAACTTATGTATAAACATGATGATCGACTCTTATAACCTGTATATGTATAAAGGTTATCCTGTAATATAAACTGAGGCCTATTTTGCCCTTGAACTGGTATTTGGGGGACGAGACAAGCTTTGCTTCCTCTTCTAAAAAAAACTCCTAAGAAATAAATAATCCAAATGAATTATTTTTTATCTTTATTCAAAAAAAATCGTATTTGTTAATTTTGTATCCATTTTTTATGGATTATTGCTTCGTAATAACGAAACCTAATTTTTTTTTAACAAAGACGAAAATTAGTTAGTCAAAGCTGAGCCAGCTGTTATTTCGGTTGTTCTTCTGTTGCATGTCGTAAAAGTAAGTGGCAAGGTGAAATTTTTGGTTGCAAATAGGGTATCATGTGGTATTCGTGCAGTACATCGGAGCCGTCTAAATAATGCAATGATGGATTGCTTGGATTGAAACACTCTTTTTTTTTTCTTTTTAAATCCGTTCGGTCCTATTCAATCCAAACTGTCGGTTGCATTTTTGGACGACTCAAATGTGCTACACGAGTACTACATCAGGCCCTATTTGCACCCAATCTGAGCCGTGGGAAATCGTTTTCTGTTAGTTAGCTTGCCAGGTCAGCTATCCAAGTGAGGTCAGGGGATCCAATAGGAGTGCTTTGTATTTCTTGTATGAGGATTGTTGCAATACATGAAAGGAGGTTAAATTATTTACATCGCTGGTGTAAATATTTATTTTCTCCAAATCAAATACATTGTGTCACGTCGCAATGTTCTATTAATTGATACCATTGTTTTGACAATGTGGCGCAATGTAATTAATTTGGAGAAAAAACAAATGTTTATACCACCGGTATATATAATTTATTCTCAAAGGTCTGGAAATTCCAGGCTGGAATCAATCTCAATCCTATACAAGAACAAAAAAATGTTAGGATACATGAAACCCAATCCATGAAAGAAAATAGATGGTCCAGATTCGCAGTGCTGTGAATCTGGACCATCACACTTTTATGGATCGGGTTTTATGTATGAGAATAAATTATATACACCGACGGTATAAACATTTGTTTTTCCAAATCAATTACATTGCGTTGCATCGTCAAAACAGTGGTTCCAATTAATAGAATATTGCGACGTGGCACAATGAAATTGATTTGGATGAAACAAATGTTTGTGCGAGCGCTGTAAATAATTTAATCTCTTCCTCTATATTAGGTTTTCTTCACAAATCACTAGCATCCTTTAGTTTCCCTCTGGTTCCTGAATCCCTCGCATATCTTTCCTCCATGGCAGCTTCCCACCGAAGCTTCAATCCCACACCCAACAAAAACATAGAACAAGGAGAAGAAGACGACGACTACGAAAAGACCTACCAAAATTACAATCAATTGGTCCGAACACTCCCCAAAGGCAAAGGCTGGCGGGTTCAACACCTGGTCAAGTACCAAAACTTCTGGCTAAACCCGAACACTACCCTAAAAGGAATCCTCTTATTACAAAACCACTCCAAACCCAAACCCACAGACACCTTCCTCGACGCCTTCATGAAGTCCGGCACCACCTGGCTCCGATCCCTCCTCTTCGCCACCTTTTACCGCTCCCGCTACGACGACTTCTCTTCCCACCCTCTCCTCACCACCGGCCCCCACGGTGTCTTCCCCTTCTTAGACGTCTACATTTTCGATAAACACCCCATCGCCGACCTCGATTCCCTCCCCTCTCCTCGATTATTCGCCACTCATTTCCCCTACGATTTGTTTCCGGAATCTGTAAAGGGTTCTTCCGGAAGCAAGTTTGTTTACATTTGGCGTGACCCCAAAGACGTGCTCATTTCGAAGTGGCATTTCATGAACCGGCTTAGATCTAAGGACTTACCGATGCTTACGCTTGACGAGGCGTTTGAGTTGTTCTGCGACGGGGTCTCGGAGTACGGGCCGTTCTGGGATCACGTGCTGGCCAGGGTACTGGAACGCGAGCGTGGAAGCGCCCAACAAGATACTGATTTTGAAGTACGAGGAGGTGAAGAGAGAGCCTGGGGTTCACGTGAAGAGGCTGGCGGAGTTCATGGGGGTTCCGTTCTCGGCGGAGGAAGAGGAAGGAGCGGTGGTGGGCCAGGGGAAATAGTTGAGTTGTGTAGCTTCGACAAGTTGAGGAATTTGGAAGTGAACAAGACCGGGGTGCATGCATGTCTCGGTTCAGCGAGATAGGAGATTATTGTGGTCCAGAATCGAGATTTCTTCAGGAAAGGTGAAGTTGGAGATGGTAAGAATTAGTAGTACTTGACTGAGCATCGAGATGATAGAGCGTACGTTTGGATCGCATCACGAAGTGCAAGTTTGAGGGCGCTGGCCGGATTGGAGTTTGCAGTGTGTGTGTTAGGGGGTGCAAAAAACCCGTGACCCGACCAACCCGACCCGAAGGGTCTCGGGCGGCTCCGAACAGGTGCTTCGGTCGGGTACGGGTTGGGTTCTGTTAAAAAAACGAGTTTCGGTTCGGATTTCGGGTCTGTGTTTTTTTTACCCAGGCCAGTCGGACCCGACCCGAAGTAAAAAATTGGGCTCGCGGATGGGTCTATACCATCATTAGGTTCGGTTGCGGGTCTGGAATTTTCCTACCCGACATGGTTGGGTCGGGTTCGGGTAGCGGGTCATACCCGACCCGTGCACACCTCTAGTGTGTGTGTTTAGTTTCAGATGAGAGAGTGGGACATGTGGGAAGGCGGGATGGTGCAGCACCTAAAAAGCGATGCACCATGCAGCGCTCAATTTCACCGTTCAAATGTGTTTCGGGTGGTCCGGATTTTAAAAGACCAAACCATTGATTGTCGAGATGTAAACAGTACAATGTGGTGATATCGCTCGGGTATCGTCCCACTCGTGCCTAAAGGCACGTCACCAAAAAAAAATCGATCGTGAAATAAATCAGTCACACTTCAATCGATCAATTCGGGCAATTTCGATACAGTAGGAATCTCTTGTATCAACCACCCAACAGGCTCAAAATATCATGCTTTACTGAATATTTACATTGAGAATAAATTCACTTCGGCTGATCAGGAAACCCAGCCATTTCCGCCCCACCAATTAATGCGTGAATGTTTGGGTTGAATTAGCTCAATCTATGGCAAATGATTGTGTGCGGGTGTGCCAGAAAAAAAATTAATTTCAGAAAAGAAATTATTCTTTTCAGATTGATTCAAAACAACTAATTTAAATCAGACAATTGTGTTATCCGTTCGCTTACCTCAATCAAAGAGGATTTTTCCTTAAGGTATCAATCAAACAATGAATTGACGCTCTTCAATCAAAAAGATAATTGAACATAAACAAACTTGAATTTAATCAAAGGTAAGTTTATATACAAATACTCTTGAGATTTCGACAAGAATAATACAGAAATATAAGCACAATGAATTTAATCAAAAGTGAACATATAATCAACTACTCTTTGACAAGAAAAGACAAAAAAGAAGTAAAATAACTTGAATTTACGAAAGTAGTCTTACATGCAAATAAGCCTTCAACTTACAAAGTACTAAGCTAATCTAATCTAAATCCTAAGCTATGATAGATCTCTGAGCAATCATTTTTGTATGAATTGTCAGTTGATGAGTTTTTTGTCGGGGGCTTCTCTTTTCACTTGCTTCTTCTATTTATAGACAATGAGTCTGCCTTCGATCTTCATTCTCCACGTTTTCAACTGATGTCCACGTCTTCGTTTGAACTGCTCATCGTTCCCTCCAAAAAACGGTTGAGAGGGGCCTGCAAACGGTTGCTTGAATTGGTCTCCTCAGAATTCTTCTCCTTCCACGTTTGTTGATGTTGATCATGGCTGATTTCTTGGTAGTGGGGATCCCGTTTTCACGCAACATGGCTTAGTGTTACAAAGTAGGCTATCCAGATGATTCACCATAACCATGATTGATTTCCTTCATGAAACCGGGAGCCAATGACACCATCCAATGGTTTTAAGGATTAATGAACGGCTAAGCTTAATTATCATCTTAATTACCCTTGTTCGACATCCAAACTTGGTTGTTTCCAATCAAAACAATATCGTGTAGTACTAAAATAATATCGTCGTTAAACCTTCTGATCCTCTGCATCTCAGGTCTAATTGAGACATGTTCTGATTGGACAATACACTGTTCGGTGCCACGTGTAATTTTCTCATTGGGTGGCATATTTTAGGATGTAAACAGTGACACCTCAGCGAACGCCTTTAAATACTTTGGAAAGTGACGTTCTCAAACAGAGGGCTTTACAACAGTACAAGTACTATGGTTACTTTAACTAGGGTTGGTTACTCCATTACGTTTCCATGTTTTTGAACGATAATTCTTTTTTTTTTTTGGTACATTTGAACGACATTTCTTTCCCTTTGTAACCGTTCCGCTTAGATTTTTGGGATTTTTGGACTTTTGTTCTTATTCAAGTTTTTTTCGTAGTATTTATTAATTTTAAGTCTAACTTTTGTGAATTATTGATTCGTCGTGTCAAGACGAATCGAAAGAGTAAGAAATTATGACTTTTACCCAAATTTGTTTTGAAATATCCAATATAAAACCAGCTTTTTGCGATTTATCTTAGATATCTAAAAAAATATTTGGGTAAAAGTCATAATTTTTTACCTTTTCGATTCCTTTCATTGAGACGAATCAATAATCTACAAAAATTTTGACCCAAAACTAAAGATAAACTCTATTATATCGGAATAATAAAGTTGGAGTACAATGAAAAGTAAAAATCCGAATTACTTGATGAGGTAATTGAGTTGGATTGACAGAAAAGTAAAGATAAACAAACTTTGCTTAAAAGTTTGGTTGATTGGGTAAGCGCTGGGCTTTATAAGGTGTTGAAACCCTTTTCTAGTCTTTGAGTTGTTGAATTTATAGGCCACGGAAGTTCCTCAGGGCCCGTTTGGATGATGGATTCAATTTTTGAGGATTAAATAAGGAGGGCGGATAAGATAGTAGGGGGTATTATTT
>JAOTQK010000004.1:16194822-16209599 GCA_025642025.1 Rhododendron ferrugineum
ATTGAACGGCTCGGATCATCAAAATTCAATCGGGAAAGGGGAGAAATGGGGTGGTCCGCATTTTGCTTGGATGCGGAGGTCCGCATTAGAAGCTTATATATAAAAGCTACTGTAGGTCTTAACTAATTTTTTGTTTGAACGTTGAACCCAAAAATCCAGTGCTTGGTCTTGTCTTGCTAATTAATAATAATAATTATTATTACTTGCAAACACATCCAAACAAATCCTTTCTAGCACCTGTCTCTCTCATCCACCACTAAAATCTTACTAATTAATACTAGTAACTTAATTAAAGCTTAAGCTGTTGTCAATTATGGACCGAAAATTAATTCCACACACCGACTTCCGATTAGCAACATAAATTTAAGTTTTAATCCACCTAACTTTGTCGCAGTTAAGGGGTGTTGGTATTCTTCCTGTTTAATTAATCCCACCAAGAAATACTCTTCCTAGCTCGCACACTGTGCATGGGAATTCCGACTTGGAGTCGATTCATACATGCAGTTAACACGTTATTTTTTTTTTATACGAGCGCGAAAATGATACTACAAAGTAGTGGATAATGAAGCTAAAGTAGAGACGTCTATGTTGGGGTCCATCCATAGTGGTGGTGTTATTTTGTGTAACACCTTTAGTGTTGGGTGTTGAGCGTATTTACCTTTGGAGTCCATTTTATATATAGTTGTAAACCCTATTAGGGTTAGTGTGTGACATAATGTGAGGGAGAGGGTGAGGTGAGCGTGGGGGGCCGGTTTGTGTGCGTGGTGTCCCGCAGGTTCTAACAGTCTACCACGTTTATACAAAGTAGTAGTGCATGATGAAACTAAAGTAGAGACGTCTGACACGTTTAATAGAGAGCTACTAACGTAATTTTGTAATGTACTGTCAGAGGTACTGAGGGTTGTTGGATCCCTTGTGCGATCTCATATAGCTGGAGAAAAACGTAGTGCTGTAAATGAACTGAGCAGTTTGTGAACTGTTTGAGATTCGACTCGGTAAAAGTTCGTTTGAATTCGATTCGTCTACTTAACGAACCGAACCTGAACCTCAATTTTAGGCTCGTTTCATAAATGACCCGAACATGAACGTAGTAGTATTCGGCTCGATTAGGCTCGCGAACTTGGAGTTTATGTATATCATAGGGATTTTATATAGTTACATAGTGAAAATTTTAAAATTTGTACAAGCCTAAACGTTTACAATTACTAAAAACTTACTTATGTATACGTTTTTATCATTTTATATGTATATGAACGAATTTATATACATAGTAAAAATTTTATTTGCAGCTTTAGACCAGTATGAGAGCATAAATATATGATATTATTGGGTCGTTAAGACTCGTGAACAAGCTCGAATTCGACCCAAACCTAGGCAAGCTCGGTTCGAGTTCAGCTCGTCATAATTTTAAATGAGTTCGGCTTGAGCTCGAGTTCGCTAAAAAACTTAATGAACGAATCTGAACATTCTAACATTCGGCTCGATTCGGCTCGTTTACAGTAATGCACGTAGAGAAATTCGGAAGCCAAGATAGTCAGTACTCTCTCTCTTTTTCATTTGAAGTTAACTTGATCTTATTTGGAGTCAATCTAGTAACCAAACAAAAACTAGACAAATGAAATCTAATTGTGTGAAAATTGAACAGAATTGAAATTAACTGTACCACTAGGAATTTTTTTCGGAGTGGCAGTTTCAAGTACTGTAACAACAGCCCCTTTGGATGGGGGTTTTCAAGAGAAAAGATAAGAAATTGGGAGAAAGAGCATTCTCTCCCATGTTTGGATGGCCAAAGAGGTGAGAAAGGGTGAGAGTGTGAGAATCGATCAAGAACCCTTTAATGAGCCATTTTTGTTTCTCACCAAAAGTGGTGGGATTTGGAGAGAAAGAGAATGGGAAGTATCCAAATAAGATGGTGAGAAAGCCTAATCCTTTCGTTTCTTTTCTTTTCTCACCTAGGTGGCCAAAGGAGTTGTAAATACCACCTAGTACAAGCCCGAGGGTTAGTCCAGTTAGTTGGTAAGTTAGTTGGTAGGTTACGTATACAATTGACCAGGGTTCGATTCTTAGGGTCAGGCCTCAAGAATCTAATTTCTCGTAAATTCCCTGGTCTCAGCGTGGATAATCTGTCTGTGACCGGACCGGGGAGTGGATTAGTTGAGATGCGCGTAAGCTGGCCCGGACACTCTTAACCGTAGGAACAAAAAAATACTAGTAGTAGTAGTACATGGAAGAGGCAATTCGTCGAGCAGGTGGTGGACAAGAAGAAACTGCTACCACTGCTGTTGCACCTACCCATTGTTCCTTTAAAGCACTTGAATGTCAAAATTGTACTACTGGTGCAGAAGTAAACATCTATAGTCATCAATATCCACACATGGAGCAGGGAATGATAGTAGACATTTCAACAAACTCATTCACAAACCACCAGAAGGAAAAAACTGCTTAAACCCATCAGACTAGAAACGAACAGTTATACCTGTCGGCGACTCGGCAAGGAGGAGGTGTCCAAAAGTTTAGGGCCCGTTTGTTTGCTAGGAGATATATAGGAGTAAAAGAATGGGATATAGAATCATGGCTATGGGTGGGAAGGGCTGCAAATCAACCAAGCTTGGCTCAACTCGGCTTGACTCGTTAACGCTCGGCTCGGTTAGTTTAGCCAAGCTCGAGCTCGAGTTATCGACTCGTTTAGTAAACAAGCCCTTAATGATATTAAGAATCTAAGTTCGCTAGTGGCCTTTGGGAAAATTTCATGATTAGAGAATTGTTTATTTCATTGATTTGTCAAAGCTAATGTCTTGTTAAGACAACAAGATTGATTAGACATTATATAGCTACATGACCAAAGTTCATTTATCTTACATTTCATACTGAAACATCATACTAATAATTTTTTAAGCTACATATGATTTGATATTGAACAACGAGTCAAGACGAGTCTAGGAAAGTCTTAAAAAAAAATATACCATTCCTATCAAATTGACAGCTCCTTCTTGAGACCTATTGATGCAAGGTAAGAAACAATCATAGCGCCTAACTGGCCGCCGAGAAGGCATCGAATGATTAAGTTCTTGATCGAGAAGATGAAGAACAGAGCTCTTAGGTGAATAGAAACGAAGCCCTCTTTAGGGTATGTAACTGTACGTAATATAGGACCTTTGGCTTAACCTCCAAATCACCTTGTGCTGGCATATGCCCTAACCGCTTGGTGTGACGTCATGAATAAAAAGCCAAAGTACCCTAAACGGTTATGCTGACGTGGCCGAACGGCTTACTCCGTTCAATCCACGAGGTCGAACGGTGCGATCAGGGGGCGACCTGTTGGTGCTGATTCGGCTTAACAGATACCTCAAATCTGTAAAAAAAAAAAAAAAAAAAAAAAAAAAAAAAAAAAGTTGTTTGCAATTGCATGCATACCCACATGGCCTAAACCATACCATAAGAAATTTCCGACGTACCCAAAAAAAAACCATACCATAAGCTAGACAGCCTAGACCAGACCCCCACCATGCAGTTTTAATCAAATTGATTGCTAGACTCATTGCATTAAAAGTGTGTTAAGTACTAGTATATCTTAGACCTCATGTGCAGTCTATTTAGCACACAAGTCTAGGGCTAGGGCTAGGGCTAGGGTTGGCCCCTCCCTCAAGCTCTATAGCCGTTGAAGTTTTTGCTTCAGAAATTGATCGATGATGGTCCAAATACAGTAATTGTTCTAGTCAACATCTCATTTTAAATAAGGTTATCAAGTCCATTACGGGTTGTTTAAGCGTGGTTTGGAAAGTTTATTAAGTTTGAATAATTTGTTTTTAAGTTGGATTTTGTGATGCAGGAGACGAATATCAAGGCTGAAAGACAACGAAAGAAAAGAGACACAGAAGACTTGAAAGCAATTGTTAATGAGATCACTTCGGTTCATATTTTTATAATTTTTTGATTTTTCTCGTTGATATGAATACTTATCCCAAATATTTTGACGAGAAACTAAACACCAAGAATACGCACTGTATGAATAATTAATCCAGAAAGTCTAGAACACACAACTTTAAAACACAACTCTAGACAGAACGGTATCTGAAACCGTTCGATGCATGTGTACCCATGCGCATCGAACGGTTCCGTAAGCGGTTGTGACCGGAGTTGTGTTTTAAAGTTGCGTACGTAGCATTGCTCAAATTAATCTAGTCCAAACTATCACTATCTATCCAGTAGAAAGAGCGGAGACAAGCTATCTCAAACCATGTCTAGTAGACCGGCCGGAACCAATCAATATCGACCGATATTTGAGCCAGAACGAAATTAGAGATGTAGGGTACCGGATTTGATCAATACCGATACACACCCATTTGTACGGTGTGAGATTCAAAACCTTGATAACTACCCAATTGCAAAGCTATTCAGGTAATGAAGCAGACTCCTCAAGCACAAAAGATTAATAGATGGTCAGTTCTTTAAAGAGTTGTCATTGCCCTGATTCAACAGTCAACACACGAGTCGAATACAAGTACAACTTGAATACTAGATTAGTCTCAGAAAGTTGTAAGCTGGGAAGAAGAAACTTGAAAGTACATGCATGCAACATTTTCTTTTGACTATTCGGACACATTTTTTTTTTTTATCCGAACACGATTCATATCATTTCAAAGAAGTAATACGGCATCTACAGATATCCGTCCGAAAACAATGACAAGGGAAACACCAAAACCATCCAACTAAGAATGAAACAAGGAAGATAAATGTCTAAAACCAGGAACGACTTCACACCGCCAATAAAGGTCGGGACACGTAGAATATGAAATCCAGACATTCAATCCCCTAAGGATTGGAGAAAACCCGAGTCACAGCTAGCAAACAACTCCGACAGATATCGAAACAACAGTGTACGATCAATTGCCTTGGGTTACTACCCAAAAAGCACGCCTGCCGTCTTCGGGCGAGGATACGAGACGCCGTTAGTGGAGGGCGCGAACAAGTTCTCACACCGAAGCAGCGGAGGGAGTCGATCTCCGAGGCAAACCTACGCTGTCACGACAGGCTCCGATCGAGAAGAAAACCGAGAGCCAAAAATCCGTGTTGGCTAGTGGATCGGTCCTACGATCGCGGCGGCCGACAACTGATCTTACCCTGCTGCTAGAACGGAAACCACCACACACCCCCAGGCACCAAGGCCAAGCCCATGCCCTTATGCTACTCCGAAAGCCAAGCCCGAAGGAGTTATTCGCCCACCACCACAACCCTCCAGATCCAGGGGAAACTAGGACTGGAAACTCAATCTGAACAAGCCGGAGAAAACAAAAAACAAAACCCTTCACTCCTCCTCCTTTATTACTCCCAAACCCTAACCACACCACTCCCTGCACCGCAGAACCACCATGATACCATCGACGCAGCCATCAGATCAGGGGACTTGGAGGGAGCCGAGCAGAAAGAAGAGCACCGGCAACGGCCATGGCCTCCACGCCGATCATACATCACGAAACCCCAAAACGGAGGGCGAAAAAAGGGAGATTGGAGAGACAAAGAGAGAGAGCGGAGAGAGGGAGGTAAGATGGAGGAAAGGGAGGAAAAGGGGGGGAGGAGAAGGGGGGGAGAAGGCGGGGGGGAGGAGCCTCCCCCAAACCCTAGAGGCGACTGATTTTTCTCTTTACTATTCGGACACATTGAGCCCGATATCGAGTAATCAAAATGAAATTCTCCAGCATTAAGGCGCCGGTTCAAAGTATGATTGATTTCGAGTTAATGCTGGAGAATTTCATTTCATTTTGAAATTAAGCATACTTTGAAATCATTCCTACCTCATGGATCAGTGTTTCCTCCATAGCTGCCTAACCCCAGGATCTACTTATCAGATAATCAGGTGTTCACAAATTTGATTATGTACAGATAAGTGCTTCCAAACAGAAAACTTGAAATTCTCACTAGTCAATTGTGGTCTTACCATTTTTCCGTAATCGTTAACCAGAATTCAGCCATTACTGTTAAGTTAGTATTGTGGTCAAATTTTATCAGCAGTTTCCCCCAGCACCTCAGGTACGAGAGCAAGCAATCCAAAGCACTTAATCGATTGCATTTTTCCTACCATTCTACAGTAATTTGCCACTTGTTCTAGAGTCTACACAATCTGACAACGATATGAAGTTAGAGCGATTACGAACATGGTTGGCCCAGGTGTTGGAATTACTTGAGATAGAGCACAAAAGGAACCCTAACACAGATAAAGAAATCTCTACTCAGCGATAAGTCACGGTGTCCATTTGGTTAATTCCGCATTGTCCAGGAACACAACGTACAAAGCAAGCAACGGCGGGAATGAATGCAAACCCTTCCAGGCAAAAGCATGTGAATATTCTTTGAAAGATGATTCAACCACACCGCACATCGCATTCTACACATCAAGACACTAGGAGGTATATGTGCAAGGGAAATCAGGAAAGCACCCTAGTTTCAAGAGCATCACATCTTTTTGTTCTGTTGTTATGAAAACCAGCCAAAGGGAGCAAACTACTCCGCGCATCATCCATGTTGGGATGTGGATTACTCGAAGAGTATTCTATTTTGTGAAAGATCTTTTGTTTCGTCGAAACACAAGATGGGCGTTTCTATCCTGCTATAAAAGCAAATGCATATCCAACATACTCAACACGATCTCCTACCTAATTGGAATGTCTAAACCAAAGACGGCCAAAATACACGTGGTTGTCAACAAAAAATACCAATAGAAAATTCGTGAGCAACAGTGTCCTGTAATCAAAATCACCATAAGATGCTTCAAGTCAACCGATAAAGCAAATGATAAGAGTTACAAAACTAGAGCAAATGAAGCATGCAACAACGTTCAAAGAGAGAAGAAAAAGAAAAAAAAGAGGCCTGAAAACCATAATTCAATATACAAGATACTGAGAGTCGATGTAGCGTGTTACTCATCATCCTTGTATGGATATTCCTCAGGAACTTGCTTAATAAGTTTCACCTGCAACTCAAACACATCGTCCCCTCGAAGCATATCACGTATCCATGAGACTTCAGTCTTCATCGACACCTGAAAATGAGAGAGAAATTAAGTACTGAAGGTACCCACGTATGTAATGCATCAAATTATTTCTAGCACCAAATTCCTTAACAACAGAATACTTCAATATGCCCATAGGCCACAAGTAACTAAAATATCATTGATTCAATCCTCAATAGATTCAGAAATGTACTCCAACATGCTGATAGTACTCACCAAATAGCGGGTAAACTGCCAAAAATCGCTCCACCAAAATTATATGGGCGGGCCAATTGGCAAAAACTAACACATGTTTGGGGTGGAGCTCAGCCTTGTCCACAATTCCAATTACCCATTCCACATGATTACAAGAAGTGCCCTCCACTGAATGATAGTATTATCAGTTCCAGTACCTCTTTCCTCAATCTACCGTTGCTGAAGCTCTATGAGGAAAATCAAGCAACAACCAAGTCTTTATCGAAATCTGAGGAAATACATGGCGATTTTATCGTCTCTACATGGAGAAGAATCTGAACGGTGTTGAAATCCTTCAACATAAAAGTTCTCCCCCTATTATCTTGGGTGACAAAAGGTGAACACTTTGCTTCGCGAGCACTATGCCTGGGCGATGGAGTTTCGTCACAATGTGATAATGCACGGCAGTGAGTTTCTGATTTGCAACAGTGAAAATAGTTTTAACTTTTATGTCAATAGCCGTATATCTTTTCTCGTTAGGGTAGTGCATCTTTGAGCCATTAGGGTTTACTTCTGGTTTTGTGTTTTCCTATGTTGTCCACAGTGTTCTTGTAGTCCTTAATCAAAGAATACAGAGTATCTTTCTTGCTTCTATTGTTGCATGCTAATACGATATCAAAGCCAGGTTAGTTTGTACCATCCGCCGTTGCTGGAGTGGTACCACGAGGAAAATGGAAGTAAGAGGACAACAAAGCTTCAATCAATGGAGTTTCTAGTTTATCGAAGATGAAAGGAACAAAACCATTTACCATGGAAAACGATTACAATTGACTCAAAAACTTTCCCTCATAAATCCCTCTCACATAGGCTCCTTTCTCTGACTACCAAACAAAAAGATTCCCTTGCTAACAGAATTTACGGAAATACAAGCAAAGGAATTCTAACAGCTACTGCGTAAACTACTAAACCATTACAAATCCTAAAAGCTATACTACTAGGACAATTTATCATTCCCTTCCCTTTAGAAACAACCTTGCACTCAAGGTTGGAAATGGAAAAATTGCAACTGCAACCGACAGAGAGATTACCAAGTAGTATCCTCTCAAACTGTATCAGACCAGTGAATGAGAACCTGGTTTTGTCGTCGATTATGCTTCTTGACCACTCTCCTATAGAAAACAGCTAGGTTCTTCATGGAGTTGCCCATCAACACTCAACAGTGACAATAGGTAAGGCGCTATGAAGTATGAACTGCTGCAGCATGGTCCACTCTTTTAAGGTTGGACACAACAAACACTGGATGCACTCTAGAATTTGGAGGTAGCTGTAATTTCTCAATGACTTGAAAATGTCCAAAATATCTAGGAGCCAACATTGTTTTCACCCTCTTAAAGACTGCACATTTAGGTAAAGCCAATCAGGAACCTCAAAGGACCTCTCAGTGCTCTCACTTATGTGGTTATCATCCATTTGTTTCATTCGTAAGTAATGGGTGTAAGTCAAGGATTCTACTAAGGGCAAGACTCGTCTTTGGCTCCTCTGCTCTTGGCAGAAAATCAACCTTTCAAATCCAGAAAACGATTATGAAGCCGATTAGCAGGAAGAGATCCCCTGTTGGGTATTGAATCCAACCATTGTCACAAGATAAACCTATAGTCGCATGATAGACCTCAACTCTCGCATGGGAGATGAACCCCATTAGTCTAGGGTTCCTGTAGTCATCAGTTAGAAAAGAGAAGGGAAAAGACCTCTCATTGTGGTTTGACTTCTGAAGAGAAAGAGGTGTCCTGATTCAGTGAAACAAGTTGAGATATGGAAATTGGAAAGTAATGTCGTACCACAACTCAACGAGTGGAAACCATTTAACCAATACATAGGTGTGTCCCAGCCATATAACTTCAATTCCCCAACACCCAAAGACCTCTGTTCAGCCATCTTTTCGAGGGTCGTAGGAGAACTCAAAACACATTTCCGTGCCTTGAAACCTTTTTTTTTTTTGCGAAAAAGTTACGTGTGAAGACTGATTGAGCCACCTCAGTCGCTCCACAAGGATGTGTTAAGGCCATAAAAAGTGTAGCTTTGCTCAACCTAACTGTTATGTAGAAAGAACTAGCGAATCACCCGTGTCTAAAGGCACTTCACAGCACTGTCCAACCACAACCTAAATCACTTATCCAACCAAATCTCACCCAAAATATGCCTTGACAATATTGAGCAGTTCACAATATCTAGTGAATCAACCCAATTAAAGCAATATGAGAAAAAAACAAACAAAAGAAAAGCAGTTTACATTCCTCAATTACTTTAGCAAGAAACCGACAGATTTTATCAAAGACCTCTCTATAAAGAATGCTAACTAAGATTCAACTCTTGATTGGTAGGACAACATAATCAATAAAGTCCATGGAAACATCAGTCTAGATTCCGTTGGGAATAGATAAAGGGTACAGCAAACATGGTGATTTGGAGATTTCATACTTATCTTTCGACAAAAGTCACATTCTTCAGCAAAGTTTGGAAAGAACTGATCACATCTACCTTTAGCGTAAAATGCATGTGTAAGCCTATAATAAGTCCTCTCAACGCCAGACTAGCCTCAAGGTAAGCCACCCAACCACTCCAAACTGTTGAGTTAGCTAAGTACACTCTGCATCATCCTTCGTACCCCCAACACACACACGAAAAAAGAAAAAACACCCACAAGCATCAAACGCAATAAGAAAAGTTTTCGACTACTATGGTGTAACACAAAGGTAGAAGACATAGCATCCTTGAGAACTTGGAAAGCCTGCTCTGCTGATGCACTCCAAGAGACAGTCTTCCTTAAGCATGTGGCCAAGTTTTCGTACTCCCCACCTTAGCAGAATCTGCAGCCACTCCCTTATGGATTGTTACATGCCCTAAGTAATCCACCTTAGTTTGTGCAAAAGCTCATTTAGAGAGCAAGGAAAATAAAATCACTAAGAGTCTAAAGTGAAGACTTTATGCCTTGTTTGGTTCATGATTTGAAAATTTTTGGGTTTGGTTTTTGGAGTAATGAGTGGAGAGAGAAATTAGGGTAATAATTGGAGATAGGGGTAATGAGTGGAGAGAGATAGAGAGAAAAATGGGAGTAATGATTGGAGATATGGGTAATGAGTAGAGAGAAAAATGAGAGTTATGATTGGAAGTAGGGGTAATGAGTGTTTTTGGAGTTGGGAATTTTTTTCCAAATTGTGATCCAAACAAGACATTAGACTTTTAAAATAGAAGAATTTCATACATATTTAAAAGCTAATGCTTCTTTTAATTCTATGAGCAATATGCCTCCATATAACTCACACCCGCGTTACCTTCCATTGACATGAAATGGTCATCTTTGAAAAGAGGACCACAATGTTTTCCATCCAACGAAAATGGTGAGTCACACCTCTTCACCTTCCATTGCAATTTCGTGTTGTAATAAATTGAAGTCTGGAACGCAAAAGAGCTTTCCTAATTCACATTGACCAATCACGGACAGCAGTGATCTCTTCTAAGCCACCTCTCTCATGGGTGATAGAGTTATTGGTATAAGTTGGAATACTAGTATAGCACAAAGCGCAGAGCGCAAACCATTGCAAGGGATGAATCCATTTCAAATATTGCATGAAATAAAGTCCAATCCAAAGTGTCCAAAGCGTAGACTACACCAACATCAGGTTAATCGTACAATAAGAAATAAGAGATCTCAAACAGTTTGGTAGGAGAAAGAAGCTTACCATCTCCAGAGCTCCTCTGATAACTCCACTTATTATGTTGCAATAATATAGACCTTGACATGTGTCTGGAAGCTCAACAAAGTCTACTAGTGGGTTATCCTCCAAAATAAGACTGCAACTGGTTCCATCAGCATCCCAATTGGTCACAGATGCAGTGACCCCTAGAAACATTTTGAAACCAACCTGATACAAGTATTGTCAGCTAACCAACAAACATAACCATGTATATCCTAATGGAGACCAAACACACACAAATCATATGAAACAATGCAAGTCATCGTCTAATAGCAACTTTGCACTTTCAATATAGTAGGGTGCATAAAAAACACATCTCACGTTGACCTCAACCTATCATTTTATTCTACATTTCCACGAATTCTTCAAATCGTTGATATTTTTTATGGGCAGAAAATAAGTATATTCTCCTGTTAATATCAATTACCAGGCAATAATTTCATTTCCTTGTCTCTGTCTCCTCTTTCGTTATTCACCCGGCTTGCTCACCTAGCAAAATAGTGGGATGTTTAAATTGAATTCTTTCAAAACAATTAGGACTTTCCCAGTCTTCCCATTGGTCAAATGACAAATATGAGTATCATCATACAAAATAATCGGTTTTCTTAGCGAGCAAAGACCATGCATCACTGCTTCAGAATTTGGGCTTTTTTTTTTTTTCCTTTTCTTGATAAGTTGCTTTACAATCTATGGATCTCCAATAAGGTGGGTCTCCCATTATATAGCAACACATGTTTTATTTCACAGTCTAGCCCTCCAAACCTGAAGGAGCTTCTTGACCTGTTCTAACAATTATTTTTTTGAACAGCCAAAAAAATTTCTTTAATCTTTGAAATTGTTACAAAGACCAATAGGAACAAGGAGAACGGCATCATATTCCTAACAAAGCAAGATACCAACCGAGGAAACCCAAAGGGACAAGTCCACACCTAAAGGGCCGAAGCCCAAAATCACCCAGTGGGACAAGCCCAACCTAAAAAAGAACCCTAATCCTAACAAACAGCCACTGCCGCCCCAAACACCTCCGCCGCCCCAAAACCACCGACTCCATGTCGCCATTAAGCATGAACCTGTTACACCCAAGAGTCGAAACCGTCTGGAAACCTCATCACCACCGTCCGAAGAAGCTCCAAACACGTCATTAGACCAAAAACCAGCAACGCCCAGGAGAGAAACCGACGGGAGCTCCGAAACAGATCTGTCAAAACCAGTCAAAATCCTAACCCGTCATCTGGACCCCACGGCTCCCACGCCCGCTCTAACAATTATACCTGACCTATAACTGCTATGATAAATGGATAGTGCTAGCTGCTTACCTTTAGTTAAGAGACCTACGTCCAATAATCGCCAGCACCAGAAATAACAATTAGAAAAGCTACGGGATAGACGCGAAGGAACAACAAAAAACCTTAAAGAGGTGTACAATAAACCTCGAAACACAACCAAGACTCAAAACAGATAAGAACTCTATGTTCCAATATATACTTACAAAAAGCAGTTATTAAATTCATTGCGAAAATGAAAAAAAAAATCAATAGAATTACTCCCTCCACCCCCCGTCTATAACGAATTGGTAACAAAAAAACTAAGGAAGATAATAGACCTTTGCAATTACTTCAGTAGTTTCCTTGAAGTCAACACATCTGGAGACGTTGGACTTGGCTAAGAACTCATCAACTAGCCGCACTCCGATGTTATAACCCCTGCAGGAGAATTAGGCAGCCAAATGTACACCATCAAACTTCTGTTCATATAATCAGCAAAGAGACATAACTTAGCAAAAAGTTCCAGCAGGAAGACAATAGTTAGCATGAGCAGAGGTACTAAGGGGCCACAAGGCCCTGGCCTCCATGCACAAAAAAATCAGAATATTCTGGTACGAAAGTTTTAAGTTTATCATGTTGTCAGAAAATATACATGAGATTTTACACGTATAGAACAATTTCACTCTTATAGGAACCCCTTTACCCACACTAGAAGGTGGGCACACACTGTGTGTGCGAACATTTTTCCGATGGATGGAGATAGTGGGTGGTGGTTATGAATTATGATAGATGGTTTTAAATTGATTACTATTTTACCCATAACAATTATTCAATGGAAAGTTAATAATAGTCATAAATACTTAATTTTTAGAAGGGCACTTATCGAAATCACTTTCTGGCGGGGCTTCAAAAATGGGAGACACCAAACTTGTGCTCTCTCTTTACATATTAGAATAGATCTATTAGAACAGACAGACGGTGATTTGCTGCAGCATTATGAGTAACAATGATTTCTAAGAGATTTAATTCTTCAAATTCCCGCTCTTGGACTTAAGAATATGTGCCTCGCGCGCCCAATCTAGCAATCTTGGAAAATTGTTTTGAAGAACTATCACTAAACTAAAAAAGAAATAAGTGAAAGAACCGGGAGTCGGCGCCTACATAAGTGGTTGCTTCCTTACTGTCAAAAACATATAGTCTAGCGAAAAAAATTCTTTCTTCATTAGCCCCCTTAAGTGCAAATTCTGGCTACGCCCCGATAGTTTAGAACAGCAACAGACATAAAACTACTTAATCACACGCTTATATGCAGAGAAAGAGAGAGAGAGAGAGAGAGAGAGAGAGATAGAGAGAAGGGGGGAATACATTTGATCAAGCTGTTTGTTGACTTCATCGACCTCCTCCAGATCCGTGAGCAGTTGACGTACGATGGCTCCATAGGTTAGGGTGAAGAGCTCAGAGTTCTGTCATTACTCAAATTTCATAACACATACATCAGTGCGTAATCTATTCGGTGGTCTTATTGCAACCTAAACCAAAATCCGATTAATCGGACCGCTGGTTGCTACGAAAACACAGCGACGATCACTTTGAAATCCAAAAAATAGAGACGTCTTTTGGAAAGCAAACACAGAGAAGGGAATTTGAAAGAGTCTCAGTGGGGCTTACCACGCGCTCGACGCTGGCGAAAATGGCGTCTCCAGATCTGGGGGCAACTGGAGCCATTGGGAATTCGGAAGGAAGTTTCTTCTTCTTTACAGATCAGCTCAGTCGAGGACTCGAGATCACTGCTCGATTCGAAACCGAATTGGGGTTTCGTTTCTCTCTCTCTCTCTCTGGAGCGAGAAATCTGGTGTAGTGCTCCTAGTAGGAAGGCTCTTTGACCTACTCACTCACACTGTGGCACGTGCACTTTTTGTTTGTTTTATTTTATTAAATTTCTAGTATTTTTAAATCAGTCGTCCATTAGAAATTTGGACAAATTGAGTAGGAGGACATACTCCTATTATACTATGAGAGTTTTTGCAATAATAAAAATATAAATATTTTCCCGTAAAGTTTAAAGTACATTTTGCCTAGGATTTACAAAAAACTCCTCCCAAAGTTGACCGGCGTTGAAAGTGTCTAGAACTCTAGGATACCATATGAAAGTGCCTAAACTGCTAAAATTCTGTAATAAGAAAGTGCACCCTAAAACCCTATAAAAGTGCCTAAAACTCTAGGGTACCCTATAAAAGTGCAACAAGATTGAAAAATACAAAAAAAATACATATTTTGTGTTAGCCAAACAAAGTCATTGTCTTATTTAAGACAATTTAAATGAAAAAATACATTTTTTGTGTTAGCCAAACAAAGTCTTTGTTTCATTATTGGCAATTTTGTCTTTTCACGGACTTTAGACTCTAAAATATTTTTATTAATGGACTCTATACATCACAGAAACTTAAGCTGGACTAAAGCTCCTATAGAGTTATTTCATTTGGACTTTAGACTAATATGTTGTAGAAATTTATAGATGAAAATAAAAAAGTTGTTAAAAGATATGTTTCTATTCGTTTTATTAGAATTTTTTCAACT
>JAOTQK010000004.1:16209699-16240640 GCA_025642025.1 Rhododendron ferrugineum
ACCAAGGGTCACCCAAGAAGATGTGGAAGCCTACTTACAGGCTCAAAAACTTCATTTTCCCTCTCTCCAAGATGCGAATACAACGTCATCATCATCAACACTTTCAATGAAGGAAGTGGTCCAAACAGAAGAAGTTTTCAAATTATTGGAAACTAAAGAAACAATTATGATCCTGGAATCTCAGGATGAGCAGTGGAAAGATGATCCGTGGGAAATTAAGTCCCGCTACATGGATATAATGAGTTATCCAGTTCCTGAAGGGAAATACAGATCCTTTTATGAAGCAATTTCATTTGGACTTTAGACTAATATGCTGTAGAAATTTATAGATGAAAATAAAAAAGTTGTTAAAAGATATGTTTCTATTCGTTTTATTAGAATTTTTTCAACTTCAACCTATAATCTTAATATTTTTTGATTTCTCTCGTTAATGATCAATACCAAAATTTGTGACGAAAACTAGAAAACACAATCACTAAATACTAATAATATTATATATTTTTAGTAAATAATTTAGTTCAAGCCCTTCCAGAAAATACCCTCATCAAGACCATCCCCATCCCTCGTCATTTTATTATAATTCTTTTGGTAATATCAGTATAATACAGATATTCGAAGTGTGTTCTATTGTAGCTGCCAGTTCGATATTCTCCAATCGAGAGCAATGTAAGAGAGGGTCTTCCCATCCGAAAATTGAGTTTTCTCCTCCCCTGATTTTGTCGACCGAGGGTTTTGTAGTCTCCGGACATTTTTTTGTTCCATATGAGCATGAGATTGTCTGCTTTCAAACAAAAACAAAATAAAACACGAAGGGTTTGCCCCTTTTGTACTGTTTATGTATTGGATTTGCAGAATATAGGTGTAGATGTAGATGTTTTCCACATGCTGCAGTAAATAGTACTTAAATTGATTTCTGTAAAATCTGATAAAATTTAGATGGAAGCTCAATTTTTGAGTAATTTCAATGAAGAGTTAGAAAAGCTTGTTAGAATCCGAACCGTCTAAATACTTTTGAGCGGGGAGATTGAGAGCGGTGAATAAAGTGATAAAAGTTGAGCGGTGGCATAAACTTTCTGATAGTATTATTTTTGTCAACGGAAGTAAAATTCTCTGATGTTGAGTATCTCTGCCTTATTCATTACTTATTTTTCAACAACATTGTCGGCTTATTAATGTAGGCAACCCTTGAGTGGTGTGGCATTGTGACCTACTAGCATGTTTACATATACTTTAACGGTCAAACTCCGTTATATTTTTTTTGGGAATTGGTTTTGCCACTCTTTTTTTTTGTTAATGTCACTCATCTTCTCTCACAAAACAAATTATCTAATTAAGAAAGAAACGAATGAGATAGACATTAACAAAAATGAGAGTGGCAAAATCACTGCCTTTTATTATTATTATTATTTCAATTTTATGTAACTCGACCAAGGGGGTTTTGCCTACGTCAATGGAGTATATACAAGATCATGTACTGATCAACATTTGACCAGTGTGATTTGCATATATGATTATTGTGATCCACATTTGTCCAAAATGATTGCTAATACGATTTTTGTGATCGGTGTCCCCCGGGACCTAAATACATTCCAAGGGTCAATAGGTGTAGATGTTTACCACATGCTGCAGTAATAGTACTTAAATTGATTTCAGTAAAATCTGATAAAATTTAGGTGGAAGCTCAATTTTTGAGTAATTTCAAGGAAGAGTTCTAAAAGCTTGTTAGAATCCAAACCATTTAAAACACTTTTGAGTGGTGAGATTGAAAGCGGTTGAAGAAGCGATAAAAGTTGAGCGGTGGCATAGACTTTCTGATAGTTTTTTTTTTGTCGACGAAAGTAAGACTCTCTGATGTTGAGTATCTGCCTTATTTATTACGAGTACTTATTTTTCAACAACATTGTCGGCTTGTTAATGTAGGCAACCCTTGAGTGGTGTGGCATTGTGAGCTACTGGCATGTTTACATATAATTTAACGGTCAACCTCTGTTATCTTTTTTTTTTTGTTATTTCTATTTTATGTAACTCAACCAAGGGGGTTTTGCCTACGTTAATGGAGTATATACAAGATCATATGTGACAATATTTCTTCATCTTTAATAAACTTTTTTTTTTGTTTTTCGTCATACTTTTTACTTTTTAGAATTCTCTCGTCAAAATGAATAATTAATATGAAAGATAAAACCTGAATTCAACAAAAAAAATTCAAAAATAACAAAACAAAAAATCCCCAAAGAGCCGTCCAATTGGTAGAAGGCCGGTCCTATCGCTTCAACGACTCCATTCGCTAAAATTCATATTTTTTAAATTCATATTTTTTTGCTTTGTAAAATAAATTGTTTTTTTATAATACATCATTTTTAATTTAAAAAATAAGTACGTGCGAAACGGGGACTAATTAGCAGACATGGCCAAACCATGGTGATAGCGTGGAGTGTCGCACAGAAGATTACAAGTCTCGCCAACTAGAACCACGATCAAGAACCGAGTGCGCATACACTGACTCTCGTCGCCTCTCTCTCTCTCTCTCTCGCTCTCTCCCCTCTTCTATATTCTCCCTTTGCCGTCGCCGGTACCGGAGCTGTCCCATTCCGGCGTACCCGGCGCATTATCGCCGTACCCGACGTCACAATCTCCGAAGATTCTCTCGGCTCCAAATTGGCTCACAAAAACGAACAATCTTATCCAACATCACCGCTCCATTTCCCCAATTAGGGCTTGTTTGATCGCCAAAGATGGTACATTTTTGGATTACGCTCTAGATAACGTACGAGCGATTGAGGGCAAGGAATATCCTAGTTAAGGAAAGAAAATACAAAGGCTCTTTGTTCCGTTCTACAAATTCTAGGCGAATTTAATTGCATTGTTTCCATTTGTGGTCGTTTTTTATTTGGATAAGTATTCAATTGAAATTAGTGTAATTCTAGGGCATTGATTTCCCAATTTAGTTGCTTTTTTTTTTTATATCTAGAGGGGAGGTGAATATAAGAAGTGGTTTTGGTGTGCAAACATTGGGAGAGAGAAGGAGGGCATTTGCAGGAGAGAGAGAGAGAGAGAGAGTTGTGATGGGGATGAAGAATGGGGGAGAGAGCAGACTGGAGAAGGCGAAGGGTTCGATAGTTTTGCGGCCTCGGGTGAAGCTGTGGATGATTAGGGCAACGTCGTCGGTGTTGTTGTGGACTTGTTTGGTGCAGTTGACGGCATTGGGGGAGACTTGGGGACCTAGGTTGTTAAAAGGTTGGCCTTCTTGTTCCTCTCAGGATATGGCGCGTTCAGCTCCGGCGAGAGTGCTGCTTCCACCAAAGAGTGAGTTACCAATTGCTATAATTGTCTGTGTAGAGGCATACAAATTTGACTAGTCATGCTAGTATTTTGTTCCCAACATTAGTAGGTTCTTCAACAAGAAAAAGATTGAATTGGTGGTGGTTCTAACTGTGTTCTTCATTGTGAATAAATCCACATTCGAATGGACCATATTATGCTATGTAACCAGGGATGGAACCTAGTTCTTGTTCGGCTTGCAGAGTTGTATCACTAGACTCACCACTTCCTCTTTAGTCCCACCGCAGATTTTTCGGTTCTATGTTTGAATATTTGTAGTGCACTATCTTTTCGAAAGTGATTTCATTGTCTACACAAGAGTTGATATGGCTACCCAATTATTGTCCAGGCATGTTGAAATGTCTGTCTTAGCTTGAAAGGTTTCGGTAGGTTAGTTAATGCATTAGACTACTCTATAGTTGCCTTT
Organism: Rhododendron ferrugineum; assembly: GCA_025642025.1. NCBI lineage: Eukaryota > Viridiplantae > Streptophyta > Magnoliopsida > Ericales > Ericaceae > Rhododendron > Rhododendron ferrugineum. The sequence continues at coordinate 16,213,448 of JAOTQK010000004.1, forward strand.
ATTCAGTGACTCATGGTTCCAAATTTTTCCATTCATATCGCTTCTTTTCATCACAGTAAACTTGTATGCATTACTTTTGCATTTTTCATTGCTTACACGTATGCCAACAATTTGATTTTCTGAAGTAGTGATGTTTCTCCTGCATCATTAGTCTCTCCAAGTATAGTTAGCATTTGTTGTGTTCAATTTAAATTGGTTGTGTTCCCTTTAGGAGTCTATGCAAACAATGGTTACCTGATGGTCTCATGCAATGGAGGGCTCAATCAAATGAGGGCAGCGGTGAGTGATTTGTTTGGGGAACCAAACAGAGGCTTCTCATTTCTTCTGGTCTTTATGAGCACTTTAATTGATTGTAGAACATATAGTGGTTACTTAATGTTGTCTTAACTCTGTGTACAGATATGTGACATGGTCGCGATTGCAAGATATTTAAATTTCACTCTGATTGTTCCTGAGCTGGATAAATCATCTTTTTGGGCTGATCCCAGGTGTGTATATTGACAACCCCCTAATACGCCTGAAATTTTAGAGCTTCTTAGGTTGAGAAAATCTCTAACTATAATTTTGTTTTATTCCCTTGTTCATGATTCCCTATTTCTTAGAATGACTGCATTCTTCTTGATATGTCAGTGAATTTCAAGACATATTTGATGTCGATCATTTCATTACATCCTTGAGAGATGAGATTCGGATATTGAAAGAGCTGCCTCCCAGGCTCAAGAGGAGAGTTGAGCTGGGAAAGATCCATACCATGGCACCCATTAGTTGGTCTGACATTTCTTACTATCATAATAAGGTTCGTTTTATTGCATTTCATTGCTTTGATTTATTTCTGTTCTTTGAGAGTCATTTTTTGCTGAGTGAGTTTTTTTGTTTCACTTATTGCATGCAGATTCTTCCTTTGGTAAAGAGGTACAAAATTGTGCATTTGAACAGAACTGATGCTCGGCTTGCCAATAACGGCCTACCCCCGGAGATTCAGAAGCTGCGCTGTCGGGTGAATTTTAGTTCTCTCAGATTCACGCCCCAAATAGAGGAGTTGGGAAGAAGGGTTATCCGGCTTCTTAGGCAAAATGGTCCTTTCCTAGTACTTCATCTCCGATACGAAATGGACATGTTAGCGTTTTCTGGGTGTACTCAGGGTTGCAACAATGAGGAGGTAGATGAGTTGACAAGAATGAGGTGAGTGTATTTCTTTGTGGATTATTAGGCTGTCGGAAATTGGTTTTTCATCTTGTATCCTTCTGCTGACTTCAGTGTATGGGCAGATATGCTTACCCATGGTGGAAAGAGAAAATTATAAACTCTGACTTGAAGAGGAAAGATGGTTTATGCCCTTTGACCCCTGAGGAAACTGCACTTACTCTAAAGGCACTAGATATTGATCGTAATATCCAGATATACATTGCAGCTGGAGAAATCTATGGTGGACAAAGGAGAATGGCTAGTCTTGCTGCGGCTTATCCAAAATTGGTCAGTAGACGAAGCTGAAGTTAACTTGTCTCAAGTTTTTGTGTAATGTTTTGCTTTTGTTTCGTCTTTATTGTCTTACGGCTATGTTTTTATAGGTGAGGAAGGAGACACTGTTAGAGCCATTAGACCTTAGGTTTTTCCAGAATCACTCATCCCAAATGGCAGCTTTGGATTATCTTGTTTCCCTGGAGAGTGATATTTTTGTTCCTACTTATGACGGGAACATGGCCAAAGTTGTCGAAGGGCACCGCAGGTACTGTTTTCCTATGTACCATTTTGTGTTGATAGCCAAAATGATATGTAGTGTGTGTTGAATATCCTACTTACTTTGTCTCGCGAATAGAATTTTGAATCAGAGATTAGACCCTTCTGCCCCATTTTTTATGTCGCCTCTTTCAGTTTTCCTTTAAAGTAAATGTCTTTCATTTTACAAGATAATAGCAACACTAGCCAAAAACAAGTTTGATCTCTTGTTCCACTCTGAAACTTTTGCCTTGGAAGGATCATAGTAGACAAACCAAGAACTACTTGTATCGCCATCAATCCCTTGCTGTCGGACTTTGTGGTGGTGATTGATGGATGATTGGTTGATAGAAATGGTTTTAATCGTTTTGGTTAAAAGAGAATAGTACCTATGGATTCTGTTTCGGTTGGTTCCTAGTTTTTCTGGGTTCTCTTTTTTTTTCTTCATTTGCCATTCTATAATTCCGAACTGAGAGTCAGTCTTGTGCTGCATTGCATTCCAGATACCTTGGGTTTAAGAATACAATTCTACTGGACAGAAAGCTTCTGGTTGATCTGATAGACCAATATAATGGTGGATCACTAAGTTGGGATGAATTTTCATCGGCTGTTAAGGAAGTTCATTCAAATCGCATGGGAAGCCCTACAAAAAGGTTGGTGATTCCGGACAGACCTAAAGAGGAGGATTACTTCTATGCCAACCCTGAGGAGTGTTTTCAATCATCCACCGAACTACTGAAGAATACATGAACTTTTATTAGGTGGGCTGCATTTGATTAAAATTCTCCAGATTTATGAATAGTTCTACATGTACACATCTGCCCGGAGATGGATTTTGTTTCTGAGGCGGCAATCTTGAAGATTATGGTAGGAGCCATATCCGAAAGCATGAGAGAGGTGCAGCTGGGGAATGCATTAATGCCTGTTTTATTCGGGTAATTCAGTGTACAGAAACTACCTGCCATTGTTGGGAGATGCGGACTCAACTGCAGAGTTTGCAGTGGGGGTTGCAAAGTATAGATTCAATTTACTGAAAATTTGGATTCTTGTAAGGTTACTCGATTTGATGTTATTGTTATTTCGATCATCCAAGTCTTAGTGGATTCCTAGATAGCCTCTCTATTAACACTGAAGTCCTTTTTTCAAGTTTTTGCTTGTACAGAACCCATAATATTTTAAATCTTGTTCTCAAACACGGTTGCGAATTCATGTTTTGGAAACTATTGAATTTGGCAGACTTCTTTCATTTCATGGTCGAACTTTATTCAGAACAGAATTGCTCACTGTCCTGTTGGAGGTTTTGAGTCGTGAAAAGTGTGTTCCTCTTTCGCGAAGTTATACTCCAGGTTGCTGTTTGTTTTCCATGTTGGATATGGCAACTTCTAACTTTTCAATATAGTGGCTTGCCAGAAGTTGCATTTGGTTTGAGATTCGACTCCTACTTTCGCAGTATGACTTCTTGCATATGTTGTTAATTAATCTTCGGAGTGGTCGATTTTTTTGGTCAGAAAAGTAACAAGTCAAAGCATGTTTTTTTTGTACCATAAGTGTAGGGGGATTTTCACAGGCGGGTACTTAATTTACTGGTTCCAAGAACAAAATCATTCTGTTTGATTCTTCAACTTTAAATCTTGTAGTAAAGTTAAAGGGTCCACTCCATGAGCTGTAGTATTTCTCTTTGCTTGTTTTGAAAGCAAAAACTGCGAAAACTTCGTAAATACTCATCGGTGAAGTTGATTAAGCTTTGCCTTTTCGACTCTGAAAAAAAGGTGGGGAAGAAGTACCAGTGAACTTAATCACATAATTCAACGTGCAACTCCACCAAAAGACACTACAACATGCTGTATTTTCATGGGACAGTACTCAGTAGCATTTTGTGTAAGCAAATAAATATAGAAACATGGTCGTGCCTTCAAAATCACAATTTTCGTAAAGAATGGTCAGAAGAAGTAGCAGTATCGCTAAATCAGAACTCGAAATTGCAACTAGTATCCACAGATATATAAGTCTACTAATTAAATGGCAAAATTAGAACATGAATGCAACTTGAAATCAATAGAGATGCTTAGGAAAAAATAAGGAGTGGAATAAAAACCCGCGTAGGTGTAAAGGAAAAACTTGAAGTAAATTCCTCAGGTAGTGATTCCACAGAGCTTTTCCTTGAACCTGAAAATGGTACAACCTCCATCAGAACCCATAAACCCTTAACTCGCAAAATGGCTTGAGATAAAGATTCGTGTTTATCAAACTCAAATAGCAGGAAAATGGGCTATAACTACTAAACCATACACTTTGGCCGGATAACTAACAAAAAACTACAAAGAGTTGCAAAAATTAAACCTACTTCTGAGCTACTTTTGCAGCAAGTTTTCTCCTGCCAACTGATACACGCAACGTTCCATTCGATCACCTAAAGAACTCTCTTCACTCCTCAGGAACTCCAAACTTCATCCTATTCGCCTTCTTCCTCTCGTCCGTCATAACATACCTTTGCCTCATCTTCCTCAACCGGCGGCCTCCTCTCTTTTTCTTGGCCGGCTTACAATCAGGAACTGGCAGTGGCTTAGCACGCTTCGCTGGCGGCAGCTCTTGCCACTTCTCAATTGTTTTGCGAATCTCATCGCGATAGCCTCTCCCTGTTTCCCCAGTTGAATCTCCTCCAAGAGAATCTAGACGTGCAGCCAGTGTCGATTTTGCAGCCAGTAGCTTGCAGGAACGTTTCCTCAAAGAAGGGGGTGTACTCTGGAAAATCCCCGTTTGTTCAATATAGCCCACGCGAAACAGGGATGTTGCCGTAGAAAAACCTGCTAAGTCCGTTTTCTTAGCACCGAGGAGCAGGACATTGCAAGAAGGCATAAAAGCCAACGCCGATAGACCACCAGCAGCCACCATAAGCTTAGCCGCGACTGCGCTCCCTACAACAGCAGAAAGATTCGGCACTACAAATCCGATTCTACTCTCCAGAAAATCGAGCACCTTCTTCTTCGACGAGTCGAGAGCGAGAGCGCGATCGCACGCGTCGATTGTCTTCCGGAGGACTTCCTCCGAGAGTGGTTTGCCGCCGGTGGTTGAAGCCATAATCGAAATTACCAAAATCATGGCAGAGGGTACAAGGCCTTCCAAGTCGACTAGGGTCAGGTCCGTTTCGTTGCCTATCTTTTTAACCAGTCGGGCGTAATCGATGGGGTGAAGAACGAGCGATTCAAGCTCAGGGAATTTGTACCTGTAGTTGTCTCGGATGAAGTTGTGGAGGGTGAGAATCTCGTCGTCGATGTCAACCGACAACGCGTTGCAGTCGACTATGATTTGGTACTCGGGGCGGTGGTGGTCTAAGTCACGGTCCTTGTTAAGAAGAGCATCTAAATCATGCATGGTGTCGACGTACCGCTGGGTTGTCTGCAGTATAGGGAGGGAGTCTAAATCGTCGGCGTAATTACCGGCAGTAAGTAGATTGTCCGGCCCCACGTCCAAGCAGTCGCCGATGGAAATCAGATCAGCCCACTCGTCGTCGCCGTCATCGCTTGATCGCCGCCTCAGCATCGTCGCTCCGCCTTGAGCCTCCGTTGGGTACGTAAGTCGTCCTCTGTCTCTTTTCCTCTAGTATCTACGTAGCTCTCAATGGCAAAAATAACCTAACAGATACGTAGCGCTCTCTCTCTCTCTCTCTCTAGTATCTACGTAGCTCTCAATCGCAAAAATAACCTAGGGTCACCACATATACGAGTCCTGCAAGGGTAAATTGGTAAAAAATTCAGTCCCGGGTGGGTACTATGTGATACCTGTTCGGCGCATTCAAACCGTCCAAAAGTGTATTGAATGACCCGAATGTATCGAATGAGTACCACGTGGGATATACGCATCAAAAAATTTCTCGGGTAAAAATTGCACTGAAACCATTGCTCCATTTTTAACAAATGCTGTCTGCCCTAATTGCTCCCTTTTTAACAAAGGATTTCTTGCTCAAATAAATAGTAAACAATACCGAATACATTAAAACGAAAACGTTAGTATGATTAAAGAAAAGATATTTGTCTTTGTTTCAATTTGCTCCTTTTTCTGTAACTTGAATCTTTGATTTATTGTTTTATCAATTCAATAAGTATTAAATTTGAACATTATTTAAAAAATTATAAACATGGACATTTTTGGAACTCGATTATGAGTGTAATTATAGAATGATATAGGAAAATGGTTTTCACATTTCCCTATTAACCATCCATTTATCTACACGAATTTACATTATTGTCCTTGGATGTGCGAAAAAATGTAAATAAAAGGCAAGATAGTAAATTCAAGTGAATAAAGACAAATAAAGAGTGTGAATTATAAAAAAGGAGTGTGAAAATTAATTCGCATGATATATATTTTCTTTGTACTCTTAGCATGTAAATTTTTTTTTCCATTACATGATCTTAATTCAAAACTTAACAATGTTACAATAAAGGTTCAACTTTCTTCAAGTGATTTTTTTATCTTTTTCACTTACTGTCACAAAAAATTATCGATTATCCCACCATATTTAAGGTTTACCTTGGGCTTTGAAATTTAAGGGCCGACCTTGTACTCGAAAGGTGAATTCTCTGCATGAAATTCTTGGATCCGTCACTCCTTATTACGTGACCATGGGGTTTAGCTGAGTGACATGAGACAACAACTAATGGGCTTTCTCCTTAAAGGGATTACAAAATTGAATCTCACAAAGGCCAAACTTTCAGAACGTGGGCCCAAATGATGTTGGTTCGGTCATTAATTTCAAGATTTCAGAATCAGACTTAGACGAGATGCGCGCATATAGTCTTCACACTTGGTTATAAAAAGAAAAAAAAATTACTCCAACTAGTTTAGGTGTCGTTCCGCTTTTTCCGAAAAGGAACTTTTAGAAAAAAAAGATAATTTCAAGCTCAAAAATCATGTATTTATGCAAATAATTTTCCTACCAATATGAATCTTATTTGATACATCTCATTGAGATATTTCAAACGATAAAAAAAATTAAAAAATTATTTTTTATTTTTATTATATTTAAACTTAAAATTATATATATATATATTTAAAATATTTAAAAAGAAAGCGGAACGAGCCTACAAATCAAGACGAGCATTAAGGTCAGTGACTCCTCAGTGGGACATCGTACCCGTCTACGTCCGGAGAAATTTCTCCTAGGTCCGGGTCATCAGAAACTATTATAAAACTCCTAAATGCGCGCCCTCTTCTCTTCAAAACCCCACAATATAAACCCTAACCAAAATTACAGCAGAGAGAGAGAGAGAGAGAGAAAGGAGAGAGCTGAAGCTCGCCATCCATGGCGGTTCCCAGCTCAGTGTCCACGGGAACGAAAGCTTCAGCACCTCATTTGGTCAAGGCAAATCACAACCAGTTCTTCGGTGCGCTGTTTTCTCTCTGCAAGTTTCCATTTCGACCGTCGGTCCTCAGCTAAACCGCAATCTAATATATTTTCTCTGTAGAAACCGATATATCATGCGTAGGACATAGATTCTGATACCTATAGGTCGTGTATATTCTTGTATTCCCTGGTTTTACCTTAAAAATTGGCCGATGACAGATATTTTGTATTTTCCTAAAAACAGGCATTTAAAATGAAGATAAGGCCAAAAGTATTAGAGTAGAAATTGGGAGTTAAAATGAAGATAAGGCCAAAAGATACTTTGTAGTTTTTTTTTTCTTGATAATCAGAAGTTCGGGCCGGATTGCAAGCATCTCGACTAATCTGGGGACCAATTCCAACGCCTATTTGTGGGGGTTCCAATTAAAGTCAGAGCAAAGCATTGACTGGCCCAAAGAAGTTGATAGCATCTAGGAGGTTTCAAACTGGAGACATTAGGAGAGGGGCCAACCCCTTGGGCTCAAGGAACTATATTATTGATTCTGTTGTGGTATTGTCTTGCTGCTGTTGGAAATGTTGTAATCCTCAGGTACAAAGCTAAAGATCAGTCATCCTAGTTTAAATGCACAGGAAATGATTTGAGAGATAGACTGGTATATATACTGGAATACTTGTTTGTAATTCAGTAGAGAATGGGTTTTTGTGCTCTGATTGGAATCTGTTCCGTAGAATTCTTGGATGAGCTTGCTCTATTAGGGTACGTTTTCGTTTTGTTTCTTTAAATTTCCTCAACCCCAGGTTCTAAGGGACTGAGATAGTGGCTTGTTTCTTTGAGCCAAGGGACTACAGCTGTTGGTCCATTGCATTTGTATTGGTTGTGGGAATAAACTTGAATTCGCAAAAATGAAAAAAAAAAAAATGAGACTTCGTTCTGCTTATTGTCTTTTTTGAGTATCTAATTTGTTGTCCAGATAAACGAAGTGGCGTTAATCCTCTTCGCCTAGTCACTTTCTCATCTAACGATTGCGAAGGATTATAGGAATTTTTGGGGTACGTTAAATTTATTTGTAGTGGAATAAAAGGTTTGACTAGTGTCTGTGTCACGGGTGCTGTGCAGTATGGAGAGAATTCCTGTGGGGAGGTATTGCCGGTGCTTTTGGGGAAGGGATGATGCACCCGATTGATACAGTAAAGACCCGACTGCAAAGTCAAGCTATCCTTAGCGGATATCAGGTATGAATTGTCAGCAGCATCAATATTCATGATACAATATGGAAAGTGCAGAGTTACGGTTTTATTGTTCTAATTTGTGGTATTGGTGGTTAGCGTGTTGTTAACATGGCTTAAATACTGTCAGAATCAGAAAAGCATATTACAGATGGTTCGCACAGTCTGGGCCACTGATGGGCTAAGAGGTACATCATCTTCGACAGTGTTTGTTCATTGAATGCCTCCTTATATATCTTCATAAAAATGGCAAAAAGACTTATTCATTGAAAGTGTTTTCTCAGCACCTGATATGCTTTTTTAGAGTGTTGTTGAGAAGATATGTGAACTTCTAATCTTTTGTAACTTTTGGAGTTGGGAAGTTGATTTTTAGGAACTTGAATAGTTTGGATCCTTCTATTACCTTTCTCATGCATAAAATACTTGTTTTTTTTTTTTTTGTGTGTGTGTGTGTGTAGTTAGTCTAAGTTGATTATGTTAACAGGTTTTTATAGAGGAATAGCTCCTGGAGTTACTGGATCTCTTGCAACTGGAGCAACATATTTTGGTGTCATAGAGTCCACGAAGAAGTGGATAGAAGAAAAACACCCCGGCCTTGGGGGCCACTGGGCTCATTTCATAGCCGGAGCCGTTGGTGAGCTGTTGGCCTTTTTCACTCTTTGTCAAACATTGGTTTACCTTGAAGCTATATGTTTATGCTTAAATTGTCTTCACGTAGGTATAGTGTCATAGAATGAAATAAATTATTACTCAGTTTGATCTGTTATTTGTGAACTACCTATGCTTGAACCTGGAATATGGATTCGGGAACTCTTAATCAAGTAAGATGGGTGTTGTTGAGTTTGACTGGTCAAGACTATAAATTTGGGATCCTTGTGGTTCATCTTGACTCTTGAGTGTTTATAGGATGGTATTCTGAAATAGTGGTATGATGCCAACAGTATGTTTACCTTGTTGAAAGTATAAGTTTACTGCTTAATACTGTGTTTGGTTTGGTATTTGAAAAGTTTTTTGAAAAATAGTAGGGATAATAAGTGGAGAGAGATAGAAAGAGAAATGTTGGAATCTAGGGGGAAATTTTTGAAAAATGCTTTTTGAAAAGGAAAGAGAACAAGGCATAAGTTAAGTGAACTCCTCTAATTTTAAACCACAGAATTTGCATACCTTTCTGTGCAAGTTTTGTTTTGTACAATATGCTATGTGGATAACAGTTTGGGCATATCAGGCCCAAAATGTTATTTTCTCCAACCGCCAACGCCCAACCCCAGCTCATTTACGCATGCTGCTTAGAATCTGCAGGTAGTTGTAGTCAGGAATAATATGTTCATCAGTAGATTGTTTGGAAACCAATATGGATGTTGAGTATGATACTATGAGTGATGCTGTGAACATTTTTGCAAGGCATCATAATATCTTTTTGTTAGTTAAACATTGAACTGCTTCTTGCAAGTTATCTCATTTAATTTGTAGGTCATTACCTCTTTCTGTATGGAGGCAAGGTGTGTGCCATCCGATTTGTGGTTAATCATACGATTATATGGGCTTTATGCTTAACTGCAGTTATTTTGAGACTGAATTTAGTTCATCCGTAGTCCAATATACGTACTTTTATTGTTACTTCAACTAGAACATTGGTCACATCCACATGATGTTTCAGTTTTTTCTTTTTGTTGGGAAAGAAGTGGGCACACAGTTGTTCTAATGTGTTCTGCTTCCCGTCTCCGTGTACATCATCTCGCTTGATGATTCCTTGAATGCTTCATGCGGACTGTTTATACGATCTTGGGTTTGTTTTGTACATTGCTTTGTACAATGGCACTTAGCCCATGTTTTATATGTACTATTGTATTTGATCTGCATTGAGTTTGCTAGTCTGCTAGGATTTGATAACTTTACACTGTAAGCCCCTGGACCATCATATTTGTGAAGGAGACATATAATTGTGTAAATATCCACTGCGCTTTACGTGGTCCATTTTTCAATAGAATAAGACAGGTTTATTAGTGATCTTGGATTATGACTTTCATGGGCTGTTGGCATGCCTCAGAGAACTCAGAATATCCTTCTTCCTTTTTTCCATGCTTCCAGGAGATACTCTTGGCTCTGTTGTGTATGTTCCATGTGAAGTGATGAAGCAACGCATGCAGATTCAAGGCACTAGAAAATATTGGAGTTCAGTTGTCATGAAACAGAATGCTGGTATGAAACCAGGCATGGAAATGTACGGCTATTACTCGGGAATGTTTCAGGCTGGCTCTTCAATTTGGAAGGAACAGGGGCTAAAAGGATTATATGCGGGGTAATTCTTAATATCAACTCTTCAAACCTTATCTCCTTTGGAAGGTGTGATATTTCTTTAGAGAAACGCTAGTTTTGCTCGGTTCTTTAGAGAAACACTAGCACACAGACAAATTAGAAAGAGAACAGAAATAACAAAAAGAAAACAAGTAACAAAGAAAGCACCCATGATGTCAGTTATTTAAGTATTCCATTAGTAAGGGTCATGTGGACAACCAGCTCTGACGCTGGAATCACTTTTACCACGGCTCCTGTTTCCATTGTGTAATTTTGTTCTTGATGACTGTGTTATCGACGTTTTTTTTGCAAACAGTAGTTTCTTGACCTCTAATGTCATTATTTGGTTGTTTCCTTTTCTTTGGCAGATACTGGTCTACACTTGCAAGGGATGTGCCATTCGCAGGTCTAATGGTAAATGACTTCAGCTTCAAGTTCTGCCTTTGCCTTGCTTCATTCTGGTTCTTTTTAAACTGTACTTGTAGGTGGAGTTGTCAATACAATTATTTTGTATCAGTATAATTTGGTGCAAATTTGTACTAGTATATAGATATACGTTCTAAATCATTGACTTTCCCTGAATTCGGTGCAAAGTCCATACAAGAAACATGCTTTTTGACCCACTGAAATACTGAATAAATTGTTAGCTATGGTTTTGTTTTCATTGCAGGCAATACTTGTAGCCTTGCACTAGTGTTTCTGTTAGTTTGCATATCATTAGCAATTGTTCTTCCAAAATTCAAGATTGTATGAGGATCATGGCTTCTGCTTTTCCTTGTTGAGTATTAAAAACATTTGTTGAAAATTAATTTCATGTCAAAGTGATAAGAGTTGGTTCAGTTTTACAAGGTTCAACTGGATGTTTGGTTGAGTAAAAGGACATTGCTGAATGTTGGTTGCTATTTGTTGTAAGGTGTAGAGCATGTTAAATGTTCCCTTTTATAGAGAAGTGTTTGCTTCCATTTCACCATGCAAGAATTCTTATGCATATAAGCCAAAGGAAAAATAAGAGGGGACCTTTATGAAAATGGAAAAGCATTGTACTCGAGTGAAAATCCCTGATTCTTAAACAATTTTTTAACTTTCTATTCATAAGTAAATCAGATTCGTAATTGCCAAAAATGGAAAAAAGAGATGGTATTTGCCTATGGAAAGGTTAGATAACACCCAGAAAAGTTATCCTTGAAATGTACTTTGCCATGGTTTGTTTCAAGAAATCAAAGTAATGAGAAACTCATTTTGTATCATCCTTGTAATCCAGTGGTTTGGCCATCAGATTTGATTTGGGTCTAGATATGTAAATGGTATTGCTCGAACTGGAACCTCATGGCTTCTCATTCCCTAGCATGTTTTGACATGTGGTAAATCATTTTTCTAGCTGACCATTCATTGTTATTGCACAATAACATCTTATATCATTCAAGTATGGAATAACCTGTGATAACACATTCTTCTGGTCTTTCTCTGCCCCCACCAAATGTAGCATGATTTGTTTAGTTGACTTCCATTTATTGGTTTAAAATGTTTCTGTTTTAAAACTGCGTCATTTGATTGTTACGAGTTTTGTCAAATTTTTAGGTTACCTTTTATGAGGCCCTAAAAGATTTGACTGAGTATGGGAAGAAAAAGTGGATGCCCGGTTCAAGTAACCAGGTTAATAGTTCTCTCGAGGGACTCTTGTTGGGAGGACTAGCTGGTGGTATGTATCTTACTTATGTAGCTTCTGACTTATGTCTTGGCTTTTGTTTCTAACTAACAATTTGTCAGAATTCTAATAATTGGATTTATTCAAAACTTTAGTGAAATTTACATTTTTTGAGTTCTTTCCCTAATGGCTCACATTTTTTGGGTATATTTTACAGGTTTTAGTGCATACCTCACCACTCCCTTGGATGTCATCAAGACAAGATTACAAATACAGGGGCCGACTTTAAGGTATCAGCTGTTTTCTTCTTCTTTTTTTTCCTTCCGGTAGAACGTTTCCCTTTTTCGTTTTTGCGTATTTCTCTTTACATATAAAGTCAATTACAAATCCAAATTGAGACTTATCAAAAAAACATAAACAAATCCAAATTGAGGCGGCTTCTCTCAAGTTTGGAAGGAGACAGTCTGGCCATTTCCGGCTTCATTTTGAGTTCACTTCGATGATTGGACTCGTTCATGCTGTAGAGCTCGTCAGCAGATGAACCACGTAAAATTTAGTTCACTTCGATACCTGATCAGAGCACATTTTTCTGTAAAAAATAGGTTCTTCAAGTTGCAATGTGCACAACTTATGTTACTAGAAACTGCTAATACCCTAGTGGATTACGCTTTGGATCGAGCATTCCAAAATGTGGTGCACCGTGCACCTATGTTCCAATACGGCGAATTTAGCAATCCAAAAATTTCTCCTATAAACACGAGGACCCTGTTCGTTTAAGGGTTTTGGATTTTGGATTCTAATCATTATCCTATTTCTCTTCAATCATTGCTCTCATTTTTCTCTCTATCTCTCTCCAATCATTACCTCTATTTCCAATTATTACTCTATTTCTCTCTACACTCATTATCTATAAATCCAAATCCAAAATCCCAAAACGAATGGGCCTGAGATATTTCAGCTTTAGGAAGACAACATATAAGAAAAATTAGTAATAATGGTATAAGAAATGTGCTTTACACGAATGATAGACAAACGATACTCTACTTCATTGGATGTGTTTCCCTTTAGATAAGAACACCCTTGGATTGTAAGCTATAGAAGCCTACCCCTATCGTTCCGGAATTTAGGGCATGTTGTACCGCAATCCCGTTCTCAATTGCGTACCAGAACAATCCGCATTCCAGGTAACATAGTGCAAATTCAATATTCTTCAAGATAAACGTGCTTTCAATTAGGTAATGATCACTGATCAGTATTGAATATCAACCTTATTTTTTACGTGATTTTTCTACTTGGGGATCTCTACAACATGAACGAGTCCGATCATCAAATTGAACCGGAAATGGGGCTGGACGGCACAGGGTGCAATCCCTTGCCGAACTTGAGAAAAACCGGCTTCCATTTACCCATGTTCAATTTGCAATTATTAGACTTTTCCTAATCATGCTTTCAAACATTTCTTGGGTTTGCTTTTTCATATTTTTTGGAAATGCTTCAAATGTTTCCGTAACGTTTTTATCTTTTCTGAAACTCCACACCAAAACGAAAATTTGATCATTGGTTGTCTGTATGTTGGGACAGCTTTTGTTTATGATTGGAAGTCAAGAAGTGTAATTTTTTATCCCTAATGTGTGGGGCGCTCTTCAGGTATAGTGGCTGGCTGGATGCTGTTCATGGTATCTGGAAGACTGAAGGCATAGCAGGAATGTTCAGGGGTAGCATTCCCAGAATTATGTGGTATATACCTGCATCTGCTCTTACCTTTATGGCTGTTGAATTCCTCAGAGACCATTTTAACGAAGAATTGAGCAATGGTAAAGTGCAAGAACTCGCAAGCTTATCAATTGACAAAAAGAGATCTTCCTTACAAGAGGGGTCTTCGTAGAAACTCCTACTGAATTACAACTTTTAACCAGCCGGATTACTTCACTGATATGATTTTGTACCATAATAGAATATCACAGTAGTGAAAGCCAGGGGAGGCTATAGCTCTGACCTTATCCATTCGTTTTACTGATTCGTGGGCACAATCATAGGTATTCTTTTGATGAAAGCCTTGAGAAAATGGTTAAATGACGTGTGGACTTTGTTGAGATTTGAAATTTGTTCTGTATACATGTTTACGGTGATGAAATTCTGCCATCTTGGTTTTTGTTTCTTGTAGCAGTGGTGGTAATCGCGATTTCTGACCTTTTGTACTTGTGTATATGCCAAGTGATTTTGCAAGGCTCAGCAAACTTCACGGTGGTAATCGCATAGAATATGTGCAAAGATAATCATGTCCTACAATTCGGTTAGGGTTGGCTTTTGAATACGCAAACTCTATATTTTGATCTCGAATAAGGCTCAGCATTTGCATTGTAAATAACCACAATAATAAATTAAGTCCACGTAACAAAGAGAATTTTATCATCTTGAGGCTATTCAATGGGATAATGCTACACAACGAAATCCTAATCCTAAAACCGGTAGTTCATTGCACATGATATAGTGATAACGCGTGAAATGATAAGACAAAACTTGGCTACTTGAAATTAAAAAAAAAAGTAAAAGCCATAATAAGTTGGTTCCTATCAGTAGGTCCGTGAAAAGTTTCAAGATATATTTCTTCAGGGTTAAAGTTGGAAACATCTCATTCACAAAAGAAAGTAGGGGAAACCCCAAATCTGTTGCAGCAGCTGGAAAAACTACCATCCGATTAGCGAAAACGGATAACATGTTATAATGTTTTTCTGCATGTGATACCATTTCCTCCGCTTTCGACTGATTTGGAATTCCCTCAAAAGTAACTAGAATCATTGAAAACTGTAAAACAAAGCATCTCGGAGGGAATTTGGTATATACAACATTGTGACATCACAGGAAAACTCAGAAGGAAATAAAATGTGACCTTTACAATGATTCACACTACAGGCTTTTAAAGATTTTCTCACACTGATTCACACTATCTTGGGCATCTGTTCATCCCTAACCGAGGTATCGACGTAACACCAAAATACTAGCTATTTTTTTTCTACAAACCTCTACACAACTGCAATCCAGCTTCACAAATTCTTGCAAGGGAACTTTAATTCTGGCTTTCACAAGCAAACATAGAAGATAAACTATCTTCTTGGGATTCCCTGTATTTGAACTTTAGATGAATCATCGTTAAACGTCTGTGTAGACATGATTTCTTCCACTGTTTTGACACATCTTTCTTCGTTCCGTGAAACAGCGGGTATCTCAAACGATTGTTTGTGATAGTCAGAACTAAATTTGCCATAGTAAGATTCTGAGAAGATGGACTGCAGTTGTGAAGAGGTTAGTAGCAAACAGAGCGAGAGTTAGGTTGCAAGCTACCAGCTCCAAGGACTTCGGACAAACTCTTAAATCTTCTGCTCTCCTTTTCTGGGTTTCTAGCTTCCCCATCAAGCATATGGGATTTTCCATCTCTACCCATCTTCGTAATTGCCTTATTCTGGACATTCAGCCGATGAATCTCCTCAAAACCAGGAGGAATCTCGTCGAAAAGCTCATTGTTAACCTCTAGTAAGGGCTTTTGTGTAGCAAAACTGAAATTTCTTGAAACACAAGGAATCTCTGGATGCAAGGATATTGCAGTGGATTTTTCATCCCTATAGCTATTGCAGCTCCTCTTGGATGATCTTCCTGGAATTGCTATGTCCAATCTTCCCACGTCTTTTCCAGCAAGCATGTCGATCTCCATGTCAATAGCACAGTCTGACGACTGAATGGGAAATGTGATTTCCTTGTCATGCTTGCAAACAGCTTCATGCTTTTTGACACCACGGAAGATTCCCCAGAAGTAGTATTCCTCATTCCATCCTGTTATATTTCAAAGGCTTGATCAGAAGTGTTGATCATCAAACTCAAGCCGGAACCAGATAGTGCAATTTTAATTAAAAATTATTTCACTTCTTTACACACCAAAGAAAGCCCAGATAATGCACTTCCTACGGCACGTCCAAACAATGTTGCAAATTTACCCAATCTCTAGTTCATTACAGGACTGAAGGGAGATTGAGTCATTAATAGTTCATTTAAAAAGAAACCTCCTACAAATAAAGAAGACAACGAATGAGTTGCCTCGCTTCCATGTCTTGCCATTAAATTGCAGAAGGAAACATGGATATACAGAGACTTAAGAGTATTACTTTGAGAATTAGCTTGCAGAAGTTGGGATGTAAACACCAACAACTCTACACCATCCACGTAACTTCTCATCACTAAGTCTTGTTTCTCTATGAACTCCAGGAGGCAGATATACGGTGCAGATCTACAATCCAACATTGAATTTATCTTAAACAACTTCTGACAAACGAAAATTTTCACAACCCAAGTCAGGTAGAAAAACAGACCTCTGACTATTGCTGGAGAAGAAGTACAGCCCTATATCATCCTCACCAGGACAGTAGTCCAGAAATATATCTGTCCAAACATTAGAACGTGGAATCATTGTGAACAGAAGGACTTGAGGCATTGCTTTTGAGAACTCATAGACTTTGCGACGGACTTTCAAAGGAGGATGAGCAAAAAACCCTTCATTGAGTTCTTTACAGTTAACGGTATCAATAATTTTGAAGCTTCCCCTGGACAATGCAAGGAACAAAGTCATTACATAATCTATCTTTTCTTATTCAGTGAATGGAAACTACCTGTAATACATTGGGATAGTGTCTCAAGAAGCATCAGTTGCTAAACAAATTCACGTAAGTGAAGAACTAATTGATACTCACTTCCAAGAAGAATCTAGAGCAGGACCTTGAACACATTTGTCATCTTTAGGCAGAATATTCATCTGGTCACCATTCTCAGCATTGAATTTTCTTGGCTCCACATTACTAAAACCATTATTACCGCCTACGAGATAGATGTTCAATACTAGAGAAAAGTCAGTGAAAATTCTTCAATGCACTGTGAAAACCATAAATAAATTTTTCATACGTAATCAAAACACCTGGATGTCTAGAGTCATGATGTAGGTCGGTCAAGTTAATTTCACAGGTCTTGCCTGAACTGACTATTGGTGGAAAAAGAATCGCTTGTGGGGAATCCGATGATGCTTTATTCACCACATTATCTTCCTTTGCACTAACATTTTGGGTTTCTACAGCAGAGCTAACGGCATCTGCAGGCTGTTCCATGGGAAAATGTTCCTTCCTGGGAGCTTGAGCAGCTTTCTTTTCTGAAACATACAAGCACAACCATATTTTTAAAACCTCCAATGAAAAACAACCCCATCCACCCATATTACCACCAAAAATAATGAAGAGAAATGTTGCCCAGAGAGACTTCTGTGAAGACAAATGACAAGAAACTACTCATGTCAATGTAGATGATTATACTTAATCCAGAAAACAATGTAAAATGCAACTCTGCTTGCGTTGAATTTTCGCAATAAAGCGACTCAAGATTAAACATCTTAACTCTCATGTCAGGAAAAAAATGTAACTGATACTTTACACAAAGTTCATGTAACAACAAATTCAAACTTAAGAACACAGGATTCAGAGGTTTCATATCAAATTCGTCGATTTTGAATGCAACACAGATCCTTAAAGAACTTTGGTACTGTACACGTTAGAACATTTTATAGTAAAAATTCTAGAGCACAAGAAAGTAAAAGTTTGACAAGACCTCATGTTCACCACCTCAAAATCATATGATGTCAACTCAAAGTTTAGCCAACTTCACTTAACCTCATATAAAACTGGTGATCAAAATCATGGAATAAAGCCTGTAACATGCTCTGGGAAAGGACAGGATCAATAAATTGTGGAAAGCTATGCAAAATCGAGATGACCTTTCTTAATCCCCATCAAAGTTAATGAGAACAAAATTTTATGCAAGAAATCTCTAGAGATATATATTACCTTTAGGTTCTTTTGATGTTTGAGTTACTTGTTGTTGACCAACTTGATTGGTGAGGCTGTTGCCATTTCTAGTAGGCGGAAATCCGGGTAGCCTAAAACTAGGGTTTGCTTTGACGTAAAATGATGACTTAGGGGACATAGCCGTGGGCTTTATGGGAGTTCTTTCAGAAATAGGAACAGAAATTTTCGATGGCCCAGACTTTGAGTTCATATTACTCTTTGAAGGGGATCTGAAATTCTTGGCTCCTGAAGATAGCATGATTACTTCTTGAGCAGGAATGTATTTCACTTTCCCAGTTTTACCAATCTTTTCCCATTTGAGAAGCTTGCCACGACTGGATGGATTAGTATTTTCCTTCTGCATCATACCTAAAGGGTCCGACATTAACATATTGGGGGCTTTTGGTGAAACCGAACTTCCCATTTCACATGCTTCACAAAACCAAGAGTCTGGGTCATCGTCCCAAAAGGGTTTCCTGCAAAGAAGTCGGGACACATTCAAATGAAGATAATAATGCAGTGTTACAGTTCTATATTGTAGGTTCAATCAGGCTTAGGCATCATATGCACTCATGTAAGCAACAAAGAACTTGAAATGAAGGGCACATATGTTTTCATTGAGAAAGAGGGAAAGAGATCTGACATATGCTCACGAGCTATTTTGCATCGACAGCAAGCCATAATTGCTTCCAGAGTACCAGTATCGCCAGATATGTCATAAGGTTCACCCTGCAAATCAGTAAACGAGATATAAAGAGTATGATAAGTGATTC
The DNA here is from genome assembly GCA_025642025.1 of Rhododendron ferrugineum. Taxonomy (NCBI): domain Eukaryota; kingdom Viridiplantae; phylum Streptophyta; class Magnoliopsida; order Ericales; family Ericaceae; genus Rhododendron; species Rhododendron ferrugineum. The sequence goes on from JAOTQK010000004.1 coordinate 16,232,324, forward strand.
TCTTTTTATGAAGCATTACTGGTTGCTAATGTAAAAACAAAGGTCAAAACAAAACCGTCGTTTTGTCCAAACTGTTAACGAATAGATCATTGGATAACAGTTCTGCATATACCATGCAAACAGGTAATGTGAAACTATTTCAGTCCATACAGAGTGAGTGAAAAATAAGTTCTGTTTAGAAAATTTGAGTACACAGTCGATAGACAGAAAAGATCCAAGGAACTAGTTCGAACTGAATGAATAACTGAAAATTTACTTGGAAGCAGGATTATAGTCAGAATATTTGAGCACTACAAAGACAGCAATTCCTTGAATACAGAAAATCAGATGGTAAAACAAAACATAATTATCAACCATGTCGAGAACAATCTCAACATAACACAGAACAGTAAACACGCAAAGGAAAAGGGAAGATGTGAAGGGAAAATGTGACACCAAAAGAAAAGGAAGACAACATCCAACAATTTAACAACCTAAACAATCAAATTACACAACCCCCTTGCAATTAAAGTAGAAGAGCTTGGGGGCTGTGAAGAATCTGCATAATACTGACGTAAGAACTAGAAGAATATACGAGAATGAAAAAGTGACTAAAATAAACCCCATTTCACATGTTACTGTATCCAGAATCATAAGGAAGTAATGAACCAAAAAAAGGAAGATTTTAGAATGGATGACAATAAGCTAAAAAGGCAAACCCCTCACTTCTTCAACAGGAGTGTGTTCCACTTTCTCAGTTTTAACAATCTTTTCATAAAGCTTGCTAGAACCTGCTGAACAAGTACTTTCATGGTCCACAACATCTGAGGGGTTTGGAGTTAATGTCCTCGGCAAGTCTTCCGTCAAAGAACTTGATGAACTCATAATTCCAATGCCACATGGTTGACAAAGCCAAACATTGGGGACATCCTCGCTAAATGGTTGCCTGCAGTAACTGGAAAAAAGGAAGAGAAATTGCAACATGTTCAACTGAAAATAATTGTGCAGTGATACAATTATGTACACTAAGGTATCATTCTTAAGGATCACATGAACTACATGCAAGGAACAGAAAACTTGTTGAAATAGGCGAAAGGGCCCTCACTATTAACATGGAACAAAGAGTATACATGAGTTTATTGGCACTGTGAAAGGAGAATTTAGAATCCACATGGATTGAGAGAGATCTTACATGTGCTCACGATTTATGTTGCATTGAGAGCACGTAACTATTGCCTCCAGGACACCAATATCGCCACATATGTCACAAGGTTCGTCCTGCCGAATAGGAAACAAGATACAAAAAATGCTAACAATTATTTACTCCTTCAAACATGTGTGCTAGCTCAAGTTAAAGCTGTTGGTTATGGAATGGACTACAGGTCTTTCAAACATCTGTGCTTGCTCAAGTTAAAGCTATTGGTTATGAAATTCTAAAATGGAATGGACAGCAGGTATATTTTCATACATATATACAGAACATGTGAGCAGGTAAACCAAATCCAGTACAGTCAAAACAGAGTGAAAAGTACTATGGGTGTTTAAAAGTCAGTTGTTTAGCAATTTGAAATATAAGATAAAAAATGGAATGAGCAATTAAAACTTTGAGAACCTAGGAGTATGATTTCGAATCACAAACATTCAGCATGCAATCTCCGAAGGTATAAAGTACAAGTCCAAATTTTAACAACTTAAAAAGTTGAAATCGACGTTCAGACATGCTTGTGAAAAGCTTTGAATATATCTGGTTCTTTAAGCCAAAGAAAACCTCCAGTTCTGTTTCTAACGAACATTCTGCATATACACTATTTTTCCTTGCCCTGCTTTCCCCTTTTCTCTTCTACATGGCTCCTTCTCCAACTCCAAAACAATCCAGAAACAAGTTATGTACACAGTCTGGGCATGTAGGTATTAAAAACATATTGGTTTCCAATATAATCAAGTACAGTAAGGTAAAAAATATGTGGTTGATATCCCTATCTTTAACCTGCATAAGGCCATATTATATAGTTAGAATTGACTATGGTGACCTGTTCAAAACTAAAGTTTCTCAAACATAAAAAGAAGTGTTAGACAATGGGGGCATGGGAAGCAAAGAATCTACATAGTTTGGAACTGAAAGATGAAAGTACAATTCTAAGAAACAAATATATATATATATATATATATATATATTTGAAGTACAAGGGACAAAGTTGTGTGCCCTCGAATGGAACGGAAATTTAATGTGCATGTCCTCCATTGAAAGGATATGAGTTCTTGAGAGACTTGAACATAGGGATGTCTTGCATTCATTGATCTCCAGTGTTTTGGTTATCTAACTTCCAGACATTCTTATAGAGGAAACAAACAAATGTTAATCATTTTTAAATGGATAAAACTATAAGGAAAAAAAAAGGTTAGAATTTTAAGTATAGGTCATTAGGAATACAACTATAAGGAAATGATAAGGTTAGCCCTATGCTGCACTAGGAAGCCAGGTATCTAAGCCTCCAATGTTAGAAGCATGAAACAGGGGGCCAATGAAGAGGTGAAGAAATAGAGAATAACAAATAGTGCATAACAATGAAATTGAGAAATTAAAGACTAAATAGTAAAGAAATAGTATTGAAAGTGAATCCTCGGACTAATATTATACCCAACAAGAATCTCAACTCTTAAGGTCAATAATAAACCAAAAAACAAAGAAGTTAATGTAATAAACAAGTAACACCTGATATCCAATTATGGTGATTTCTATACTTTTACATATGACAAACAATCAGGGCGTGTTCCATTAACACAAACAAGTAATTATTGTGAGAGAATGACATGTCTCATAAAACGGGAAATAAGTACTTACAAAATAAAAACCTTAGCGAAACGGGGCCTCGAGCAGCCAAATGACTTAAAATAGTCCAAAGTAAGGGTTAATAAAGACAAACCCCAAGTTCTTATCAAAAACATAAAACAAAACCCTAGGCAAGAAAGTACAATAGCACAAAGAAATTTACTATACAATAAAAACCTCAATCTCAACTTTTCGTGTAAAGGGTAACAACCAAATCTCTCTCTCTTTTTTTTTGATTAACTACAACCAAATCTCTTTAACAATAGTATATAGGTTGAATCAAACAAAAGTAAAAGAGTACCAAAACTCTTCAACAGAGCTGCATTAACTTCTTAAATTACAAATATGCACCCCTGTTGAATGGTGAGAGAAGGTAAAACGGAAAAAAAAAAAAAAACTGTTCCTCATCAAATTTTGCCGGAAATGATAAAAAAAAAAACACACAAACCAAACCAAACCCTAGGTAAGAAAGTACAGTAGCACAAAGAAATTACTATTCAGTAAAAACCTCTTCTTCTTTTTTTTGATCTGGTGTTCAATAAAAACCTCAATCTCAGCTTTTGATGTAAAGGTAACAACCAAATCTCTCTGTCTATAGTATATAGATTGAATCAAACCAAAGTAAAGGAGCGCTCAAACTCAAACTCTTCAATAGAGCGGCATTAACTTCTTAAATACAAATATGCACCCCTGTTGAATGGTGAGAGAAGGTGAAAAGAAAAAAGAAAAAAGAAAACTGTTCCTCATCAAATTTTACCAGAAATGGTAAAATAACACAAAACAAAACCCTAGGTGAGAAGGAACAGCGGCACAAATAAATTACTCATACTATTCGGTAGAAACCTCAATCTCAACTTTCAGGTAAGGGTAGCAACCAAATCTCTTTATCAATGGTATAATACGGATTGAATCAAACAAAAGTTCAAGGAGCACGCAGATGCTAACATCTTGCACCCATGTTGAATAGTGAGAGAAGGTAAACCAAAAAAGGAAAAGAAAAGCTAATGGGTTATGGGTTCTCATCAAATTTTACCAGAAATGGTAAGAAAACGAAATGGGACTCATTTTCTTTTCATTTTATTACTCAGTACTTTCACATCCATCTTCTTACAAATAAATCATAGGAGTACATTTCCATTTTTTTCCATTTGAGTCGCCATTTCTCTGCTTTTGTAAAACCGACGTTGCCTTAAAATAGTCCAAAATCCAAAGGAAAATGGAGTTGTTTACCATGAGGGTTTTCGGCTGAATCTCTGGAAAGACTGGAAGGAATCTTTGTCCACTACGATACCTCGAGAATGGGGTCAAATGGGAGCTTTGAGAATCGACAAGACGAAGAGGGAGGGGGGGCCTACCACCTACCCCTCGCACTCGACGTGTTTGGATGCCAAGAAAAAATTTGGTTGATTTTCCGAGAAAATTTCTTGGCGGCGTCGATTCTGTCTGTTTAATAAATGAAGTCGGTTGTAGCAATATTACTCCTACATATTAGGGGCACGATACTGTGAGGGCGGCGCAGGAGGTCCGGTCGTGAGCCTCCCACGTTAATGTAGATTGGAAGAGGTTTTGAAATCGGAAAGAATATGGGTACAGCAAACGCGGTACACACAGCGCGATTTAGGACCCGAGATGGGTTCAAAATCGCTTTGTATGTGTTGTTATGGTGTTTGTTGTACACATAGCAGCTCTCTTTTGAAATTAAAACGAAGGAAATAACGGTCACAGTTCGAGTGGCTGAGGTAGCCGGATTAAAACCCTCTCACATGTTAAATAGCATTGGAAGAGGGTTTTGACGGTACCCTTCGAACCTTTGTACTTCATATCCTTGGATATTGTGTTTTTATGGTATCATTACGAACTAGTATCGATGATTTAGACCGTTGATCGAGTAGATTTCATATAGAATAACATTTCTAAACAAAAACGAGTTTTATCGGGTATGAATAGGTATTTGAATAGCATCTATAAAATGGACATCAAATATAATTAAGGCATCCATCTTAAAAAAACATACTAGTTTTTTTTTTTTTTTATAAAAATCATAAACTTATTATAGATAGAAAATAAACAGTCCAACCGAACGAATACCGACCATACAAACAATTCCATAGGACCATTAGCACAACACAACCCGGCAAAACATAAAAATACAGGCATATACACAACTTTGTAATTCAAGGGAGATGTTTTTAGATATCAATAAGTGGTTCTCTATATGATTTAAAAAATAATAATGAGTGGTTCTTGTCTGAAAGAATATAAGCACCGAAAACAGGAGTAATAAATAGTATAAGTAAGTTGTTAATTTCAAATTAATGAACTAATTTGATGAATATCAAGTTAAATTCGAACCGAAATTAAGTGGGCAATAGAGTTGTCCAAGTAATTTTACAACGAATTGTATATTTATTACTCTCATAAATCCCTGCCAATGCTATATGTCAAGGGTTTTGGCTGGATGATGGGGTCGCCTGACCCATGGTAACCTTGGTGAGGATCATGGGGTCTAGGGCTGAAAATGAGCCGAACCGAGTTCTGTTGAGTTCGGCTCGTATTCGAAACGAGCAAAAAATTTGAGCTCGGGTTCGGCTCGAGGCTTAATGAACAGAGCCCTTAACAAGCTGAGCCTTTTTAATCGAGTCGAGCCTCCCTAACAAGTCAAGATTTTGTCTAACGAGCCGAAAATTTGGAGCTGAACTCATTTGCGAGCGAGCTGCTCAATTCATTGACAGCCCTAGACTGGGGTCTCCACCGGTCAGGCTCGTAATTTGAATTTAACCAAAGAGTAGAGTAGTAAGACCAATGAATCTCCTCAAATTGGAATTATGTTTGACTCGTTAGGAGTTCGTCTAAAATTATTTAACTGTTACACTAAGTTCGTTACAAAATCAAAATGTGCATGTCGAATAGCACGTTATCTTTACACAAACGTAATTCGTGATTGGCTCGATTAAAATTCGTATAAAATGGACTCGTCTGTGTTGGAGGTGGGCAAAAATAGGAACCCCGTAGTAATTAACTTTCCACAAAGGAAATTCCTACCAATACAAACAATATTGTGAAAAAAAAAATTATTGTGCAGAGTGTTTGAATGATAGATAGGAAAGTTAGAGCTCCAATAAAGAGTAATTAATTGGTCCCCGCCCTTTACTCTATCAAACATCTGAGAAATATATTCACGTCATGAGAAAAACAGACATGCTAGGAAAATGGACCACTGATTTCATCCCAATTCCATGAGTTAGATTTCGTTTCGCTAAGATTCTTATTTTTTAAATATTTTTTTTTGTTTTACCAGATAAATTATTTTTTCACAATACATTATTTTTAATTCAAAAAATAAGTATTTAGTATCTCTTAGCAAAATGGGACCGAATAGATTTCTTGCGTTGTACAAAATTAAAAACCTTCGTCTTATTATCATTAGTCACTTATCCTTTTCACGATAATTACCTCATCTTTTTATATATAATATACTATTTACTGATTTTTATCCTCCCCATTTTTGCCTAATTATTGAATTTGATCCTCTCTATTTATTCCTCTCAACTTCAAATCATAAGACTAGAATTTAAAACACATCATCAAACTCTAAAAGGGCTTGACTATTTTTCCAATGAAAAAAATAAATAAATTTGGGCAAATTACAAATACCTCCTCCAAGATTAGAGTCAAATACATATCTCCCTCATAGTTTTCAAAACTTCAAATCTCCCCTTGTCATCACAGAGGTCATGCACCTCTTTTGAGATACTTGAAATAAAAACAAAGTTATTTTCTTAACTAAATCTCAAGATAACCATCGAGACTAGCTCAATAACCAGGACAAGGAATGGACTTCTCTTCAAGGTGTGTTCGGTATTAGTCTTAAGAAGTGAACCAACTTTTAGTTTTTCTATTGCCCTTGAGTTGCTGGGGTGGGGATGTTGCCAGGCAGCCCCTGCAAAGTGGTGCAGAGCGGCCGATCTGGCCGTTCATCTCAGCAATCGACAGCTCGAATATCAACCGAGCAATGGACAATTCAGATTTGTATGCGATTTATACGAGCACAGATTCGATCCGAGCTGTTTGTGCCGAGATGAACGGCCCGATTGGCCGCTCTGCTCCCACTCGTCAGGGAGATGGGGGTAAGTATTCTAGTATGTAAGACCGCAAAAAGTGAACAATTAGTCGGGCCAAAGCCTTAAACGCTCTATGCATTAATAATAAAGGAAAGGAAAATAAGGGGAAAAAAAGTTGTTAACAAACAATGTTCTTCAAAATAGCTAGGATTCTAGGAATGTAGACTTAGCATTATGAGAGAGAGAGAGAGAGAGAGAGAGAGAGAGCAACAGAAGCACCCAAAACGAATCCAAAGCCAGAGAGAGAGAGAGAGAGAGAGCAACAGAAGCACCCAAGAGGAAGAATCCAAAGCCCATCTTTTTCCCCAAGTAATAAGAATGCATGGGCAAGAGAACAAAATAAAGCAAAGGTTTGTCTACACAACCAAATGCACACCACCATAAGAATACAAACCAATCTGCCCCACCATCCCCCACCACCACAGCCTCTCCTGTTTCTTCAACCCCATAACAAAGCTGAAAACAAGAGTGTGATTAAGAAACAGAACAAGCTACTACCCTGTTGAAGCATAGACCCGCCGCGGCTGATGTCTGTGCTTGATGGTCCGAATGCGCCCGTCGAATAAGTTGAACCGCCCGACGTCGTGTTCGTGGAAGGAGTTGCGTTAGCAGCGCTGAAACAAATCAACAAAGAGCAAAGGTCTCGCTGTAATATTTGGGATCAACATATGTATTACAGATTAAAACTATATTCTGGAAGAACCAACAAATACATTTTTTCCTAGCTAGAGTAATTGAACACACAACAACAATGAAAGAATATTATGATGCTCTCATCTTCCGGAGACCGTTGAAATATTCAATCAATGGCAGACCAAATCCTCATGAAATTCTTAAACTTTCAACACAACCCCTAGATAATTTGACCTTTTACTGCAAAGTTAATTGGAACACCATTGAAAATTGAGAAAGTGATCATATTCCAGGTCAAGAATTTCGACGAAGGTAAAGTTGAACTCTAGTTTGTCACAAACACTTAGCATATGGGAAACATGTCCACTGTGACACAGCTAAAGCTACTTTTGATTTATGATGAGAGCAACACGCCTTCACTTTATAAAGCAACCAGTTGTATTGATGTTCTGGTGCAATCAATGTGAAATACAGCAAGAAGAAACTAAACTACAAAATAATGTCTAACAGCCAGAAGAAACGATACAGAAACAGTACCCAATCTATGGGAGCATGGGTGGGGGAGGACTAGATAACCTTTGGCAATATATGCACACACAAAAAAAAAGTGTTTGCTCTCGGAAAGTTTTACCACTGAAATAGCAACACCCTGTATCTCAAAAAATTGAGGAACTCAGGGGAACGTTATGCCGGGGACATAGCAAAGCAGTTTAGGCAGCAATTCTCCATAAGTGGCTCTAAAAGGAGTACTAGA
>JAOTQK010000004.1:16275896-16303032 GCA_025642025.1 Rhododendron ferrugineum
TTTAAACCATGATCAAACCACACTACTAAAAAACCGAACCAAATCTTTCGGTTTGGATTAATTTGGACTGGATTCACAGATTAATTTTTGCTCACCCCTAAATATTACTAAATTTTTGTCGGGTATGAATGCACCTTTTACCTTAGTATATGGTTTTCAAATAGAATTGGCCCAACGTGATAAGTTTCAAGATGAGGGGTATAAAGTGACACTGAGTGATAACTCAGGGGGTGTTCCAAAAATTAAGCCTACCTCTACCCACTGTACCCAGTCTCTCTCTCTCTCTCTCTCTCATCTTCATTACCTATACCTATCTTCCCTTCACCAACGCCAGCTCCTCCCCCCACCTGCTTCACCGCCGTCCACCCTCCACCTCCGACCACCATCCTCAACCGATCCCCTCTCCGGATCCTCTCCCTGTCCACCTCTCTCTCTCTCTCCCCACCTCCCTCTCTCCCCAATCACACTCTCTCTCTAAAATCTCCCCAAATCGTAAACACCAAACCCCCCGACGCCCTCCGTCGCCGAGCGAACAGCTCGAGGCCTTGAATTCAACGCACCAAAGGTAAATCACTTATCCCAGGTTAAAATAATAGGAACTACAGATTAGGGTTTTTGTTAAACAATCCTTGGAACTTGGGTTTCGGTGACGGCGGTGACTTCTCTCAAAACCACCGAAAAGGTTTTTACTTTCACCGAAACTTTGAACTTTGCAGTGGGACCAAAGTGTAAGACTCTCTCTCTCGTTTGCTTTAGAAGAATCTGATCACTTTTTCCTTTCCTGTTTTGCAATATGCTCTTTGGTTTTTTGAGGTTCTATTTCTCTCACCCAAAGAGCATAATTTTCCTCCAGAACACTTGAGCAAGTAATAATAGTGTGATTAGATTGTAAAGTTTATACCAGAGTTGGAGAGAGCCAAATGCCATACGTGCTGCCGCGTGACCCCCGGTGGTGTCATTGCCCTGGATATGAAGAGCCAGGGCTGTCCTAGGAGGAGTTCTATGTAATTTGTTGTTGTTGGCTTCGTAAAAAAGAGTTTGTGTTCCACCCATTGTGCCTGAGTATTTTGGAACTATGAAGCACAGATACTTCTAGATGGGAGTCGCATCCTTATAGGGTACCAATACTCCTCCGATACTCGCGGATACGAATTCCAGAAGTATCCATGATAAATATTAATTTTTTTAATGTTTTTACTATCGGATACTTTTTGGATACTTTAAGATATGACTCCGAACTTTTGCGAAATTAAGACTTGCATATTAGTAGAGTAGCATTGTTAGGAATTTAAAAAATATTAGATTTGTAGCACTTTACTTTCGAGAGAGAGAGACATAGTGAGATTCTGAGAAGTATATGTTTTTTTAATAGTTTTCTGAACATATTAAAGTGTCATACATGTTTTTGATGAAATTAAACTTCAATAATTAAACCAGTAACCAAATAAACTTATACTATAAAAATATTGCGTGAGGAAAATACAATAGTTTTCTCTCTGTTCTTGTTATTATCAGCGACACAATGCTAAAAAACCATAAAAATGCTTTTTAATCAAATGTATCCTAGCCGTATCTTTATCCTGATTTTTTAGATTTTCTCGTTTCGCCGTAGGCCTGTAGCAGCATCGTATTGTGTCCGTATCCCGTATCCCGTATCAGTATCATGCTTCATAGTTGGCTGCATTGTATTGCGCACTCGCGAAATGGTAGGGGTGGCACCAATAGAAGATAAGATCAGAGAAAATAGATTAAGGTGGTTTGGACATGTTTAACATAGATCAACCGATGTGGTAGTTAGGAAGAGTGATATGGCTATGATTGAGGGCAATCCGAAGGGGAGGGCTAGATCAAAATTGACATTGGAGGTGGTGGTTTGAAAGGATCTAGGATTTTTGAATCATTATGGAACTGATGCCATCAATAGAGCTCAATGGAATGGATTTATATAGCTGACCCCAATTGATTGGGACCGAAGGCTATGTTTGGTTTGGTTTTAGAGTACATATATAGTTATTCTTCTTATGGGGTTGAGTCCATTTCATTGTGAAATCAAAATATCATTTTGGTGAGTATTCTTGCCCTAGGGATCTGTCTAAAATGTTTTTGCAACGAGGGAAAAGCTCGGACAATGGGGTTTGCATGTACCTTTTAAAGGTGATGAACGGGCTTCTGAGTTTGAAATGTGTTATGCCGGGATAAGATAACCAACTGCATCAAGTGCTTTATGTTTAGAAATGTGTCTTCTATACGATACAAAGAATTCCGGAGGAAACTTAGGGATAACCGAGGTCATACACTCATAATCAAAAGGCGAGAATTTGTAGTGATTAAAATGTAGATTTCCGGAATGCCTGGATGAACTTTTATCTTTGCTAGAATGAACCCCTAGTAAATTTTCCCGATTGTCTTGATTCTGGAAGAAGAAAACATTGACAGTTCACCCTTAGTATCATTGGTTTTGGTATGTATTGATTCCTCATCCATAAAATGCTCTCTTTGCGCGAGTTGTTTTTCCTCTTGATTCAAGTTTCAGGTTTAGATATATTTCTTTTTAAAAGAATCCATGGGACCTTCGAATGCTATCACGTATACTATTTATGCTGATTTTTTTTCTTGCTTATCATTTTGTTATGTCTTCCACTTTGGACGTTTTTGGATTTCATGCGGGTGTCTGATGTAAAGTTGAAATCAGCACAGCAAGTTCAAAGTTGCAATATGAACAGATTTTTGAGACCTGAAAAGTTGACTCTGGAGTTGACGTTTGGTTCGAGCATGTGCACTTTCTTAGCTAAACATATGCATTCATGTTGTTGAAATTGGCTCTATGGCCTTGCTTGAACGCAGTAGTGTTTCCCTTTGACAACATCCTCTCTATTGTGAGGCCTTTGGGGCCTCAGGCACCACTAAACATTTGAATGTGCATTCCAGTTATTCCACTTTCATGGAAAAGCCACAAAATGTACACTTAAGTACTAGATTTTTGTTTTTATTTTGTCTTGAACTTATTTGACCATCTTAGTTTCTCTATTATGCAGAGTGAGGTGTTGAGGTGGGGATCTTCGTTGCTGGATTCACGCTCATCACCTACTAGAGAAGTGTTCTTGAATGCATGTTTTGGTTATGTCAGAGTAGAATGCGATTGGGGCTTCAAATGATTGGATCTCCAATATGATGAATTATTGACTGCATTTATTTCTGTTAGGTGATTTTTGCATAAGAAAAATTAGCTACCGAAACTGTGGTTGTACTATCTATGACCGGCAACGAAGTTGGAGACAGGGTTCACAATTTCTTTGCTCAAGACAACTTGTCTGAGGGCCAACATCACTCACAGGTTGTTGACGGAAGTTGGCAGGTGGTAGGTAACAATCCGTGGGTTGGAAGCAATCAACATATTGGTTTACCAAGTTCCAATTCAAAAAATTATCCACAGCGACCAGGTATTGCTTATCTGCCTTTTTAGCTTGCTAATTACTGATGGTTTGTAATGTTTTTCATCATTTATCTAAAGCAGTTGAATTACTTGCCGCTGTTTTTTCATTCCATTTATTTGTGGTTAGGCTTTGCAATTTATTGTTGTACTCTGCTTTACAAATTAACTCTGCTCTTTTCAAGCTTAAATCACTTCTTCGTTTGTCATAAGCAGATACTGAGAGAGGACATGGCAGTTATTCTTTCCCAGTGTCACATGGCTTGAACCTTACACCATCTACTCAAAGCCAACAGCCAAATTTGAATGGCTATATGTATGGACGCCAGATTTTGCAGACGAGGCAGAATGAAGCAAACTTTTTGGGAGTGGATACAGAATCTGATTGCAATAACATAACATCAAGAGGCTTATCCACCTATAGTTCACTACAGAGGAATGGTCCTGAAGGTTATACAACTGCGATTAGGTCGGAATCATCTGAATCTCCTGTTAGTTTTGACTTTTTTGGTAGTGAGCAACAGATGAGTGGCAAGCCAACAGGCATGCTGCAATCCTTGCCACAGCAACAGTTTGGGTATGATGAAATGCAACTGATGCAACAGCAGGTTATGATGAGGAAAATGCACGAGTTTCAAAGGCAACAACAGATTCAGCAAATAGAAGCAAGACAACAGAATTCAATAAATCAGATCCCTTTTATTACTAAGCAGGCTTCTGACAGCCATTCACCTGCTGTAATCAATGGCACTCCCATTTCTTCTATTATGGATGGATCAAATCATTCTCGGGCTACTGAGCCTTCTGCAGGTAACACAAACTGGCTGCAGCGTGGTATTCCGACTATTCAAGGACCTTCCAACGGATTTAAATTTTCCCTTGAGCAAGGCCAGGCACTGAACTTAAAGGGTTTGGTCACTCAACAAGTTGATCAATCTCTATATGGGGTTCCTATTTCTAATACAAGAGGTACTTCACACGAATATTCTCATATGCCACCAGACAAGTCTACTATCCAGCAATCGGCCATGTATAAGAATATACTTCCAGATAATCAATATACAGGATTCCCAGATCAGGTAAGCATGCAGGATGGATCTTTGGTTTATAGACAGGGTTTTCACGGTGAAAATATGTTTGGTCATGGCTCTGGTCGAGTTCCCAGTATTGGGATGAATTTTGAGAACCTCCAGAAAGTAAATTCCCTGCAAATAAATGCACCTTCGCAGGAGTTCCATGGGAAGCAGGAGCTAGCTGGTCCATCAGAAACATTGCAGGAAAGAAGAGTAATGCAGGAATCTTCTTCACAAAATGTAGTTGCCCTAGATCCAACTGAAGAAAAGATTTTGTTTGGGGATGATAATATATGGGATGCCTTTGGAAGTAATGGCAACGTTGAGGCAGGAGATTTTAATATGTTGAATCCTGCAGGATCTTTGAATGGATTTCCTTCTTTACAAAGTGGGACTTGGAGTGCTCTTATGCAGTCTGCTGTCGCCGAAACTTCGAGCAATGACATAGGGCTTCAGGAAGAGTGGACTGGTCTGAGTTTTCAGAATACTGAAGTACGGGTGGGGAATCGTCAGTCTTTGGCATTTGAAAACAACCCAAAACAGGAAAGACTTTTGGCTGATAACAACTTCGACGTTGCTTCAGCATTGAGTTCAGGATCTGTTCCCCTCTCCAATGATGTCAATGCAAATGATAGGCATCGGGGTGCCCCAGGATTTCATCAACCTGGACAGAAACTTTCATACGATCATGATGAGAGGTTGCAGATGGATTCTACTCCCAGATCCATTCATCAGTCCGCGGAAGAAAGGAGTAAGTGGTTAAGCCATGGTCCTCTACGACAGCCATCTTCCGAAAGGAATCAGATTTATGGATATGCCACTCATTCTTTAGATGGGCAAACAGCAAAGAGCACTTCAGGACATTGGGCTCCTCAACAGAGTGTTTCCTTTCATAACTCTGGCCAAACACATGATGAACCCAATTTTCGTGGTGTTGGTGAGTCTGATCCAACTTTGAAAAGTCATGAGAATGAAAACAAAGTACCCCGTCATTTAGAGGAAATTAGTCATGGGGGTCTTATTAGGAAAGCTGATTCTGGTCCAAATTCAGTTTTTGGATTCGAACATTTTAAGTCTTCCATGGGAAGTCCACAGGTGACTCGCGGGGACTATAATTTGAATAACATGGCTGCGATACCACATTCTACCAATGCAAGGGCCAGCCAGGACACTGACCAACTGCTTCCCCAAAGTCATCACCTCAATTATCATGCTAATTCTTCAATTCAAAGAAGTGAAAGTTCAGGGAAACCCCAGCGTGATTTGAACAAGGGACCTCTGGTTTTGTCGTCCATAGACAGCTCTGATAACAATGCTGTTAAAATGCTTGAATCGGAGAACTATGATAGGAAAGGGGATTCTAGCGACAGCCATCACACAAACTTACCCCAGCACACCACTACTGGTGGTTTACCTGGAGGCAAGCAAAAGTCATCTGGCCGAAAAGCTCCTGGTCCTCGCAAATTTCAATACCATCCAATGGGAAACTTGGATGAAGATTTAGCACCTTCTTATGGAGTAAAAGAAGCTACCCATTCACAGGTCGTGTCCCAGCAGATTCCTCGAGCATCATTCAATCATAACCAAGGGTATTTTGGGCAGTCCAATTTTTTTGGTCAATTCCCTAAGGCTTCTACCAAAGTGGAACAGGTAAATTATGGGTTTACACCGTTTTTCCTTTTGAAGTGTATTAGCACTTATTTCATCTTGAACAACAACAATAACAATAATAGAACCCATGTAGTCCCCAATCATTGGGGGTATGGGTAGGGGAGGATTGGAGACAGACCTAACCTTTGGCAATATGCACAAAGTGTCTGCTCTCAAAATACCACTGAAACGGTGGCCCCCTATACCTGTTTTGCTGCGGAACCATGCCCCCAAATCAAAGCCGAATGGCATCAGAGAGGGCAGGCCTAGAGACTCAATTCAATTTATGTGCACATTACCATACTTATTTCATCTTGAACGCATGAAATTATTTCATTTACAGGGGCATTCACCTGATCTTGAAGGGAATAGAAGCGGAAGTGATGAGGTACCTCCCAGAGGCACTTTTCCAGCCTTCTCACCTAGTACTTCTGCTCCTTTAGACAGATCTGGTGGCTTATCTGCACCAAATAAGGCTACTCAATCAAGGTAGGTTCTGAACTTGTGTTATCTTTTTGTTTTAGTAGTAATGTTATTCCACTTAAGTAGCTGTAATGGAGTCTGATTGTCGTCTTGGGTGCATGATAATATGATTTTTTACTGTTTATCCAGGCTAGGTATTCTGTTATCTGATACTTGTACTGTGTCTTTGTTTTGGGTTTTTGTCAACCTTTGTTGTCGGAATATAGGTTCTGGTACACTTTGCAATTGTGGGATGCAGAAGGTAACTTGATCGATTTTGATTTTGTCACCTGGGGGTTTGGCATTAAATGAAAGTTTCCTCATAGAGGTGGTATTTATGATATACTACTCTCTGATAGTGTTTTCTTGTGTGTTCTGTGGCGTATTAACTTAAGCCATATTCATTTGATGACTTAGGAACTTGGTGTACTGAGAAACGACCCCAGCCATGTTAATTAAACCCATAGCCATTTTTATGCTTACTTCTATTTTTAGTTTTCCTTTTTGGTTAAATGATAAAAAGATGACGCATGCAAATTTGAACATTAAGAATGAACTCTTTAGGGCTTTTGTTACTCTGAAGAATCTTTCACTATAGTTGTCCCTAAAGTCAATTCTACTGTCTTTATGTTTTCTAAATTCAAGGGAGGTGATTGAATTATCAAAATTGAAGGCTTATTATTCTATGGCCATCTAAGAAGCATGGATGCAGACACAGACACCGATTCATGCATGGGGCACAACTATTTCTATAACCAGAAAAACAATTTTTGTGTAATTAATTGGTGATCGATCAAATAGACAAACCACAAGGCACAAGTGACGAGAGTCACGAGACAAAGTAGCAATAGTTCAATGCAATATCACAGCAACTAGTGAGCATTTAAATTATCCATAAGCAATAAGCATCAATACAATCCAAGCAATACATGTGTACTAACAAGCATCCATTCCAAAGGGATCAGGGCAAGCAAGCACTTTTTGGAGAGAAGAGAGGTGAGTGGGTGAAATCTGAGAGGGTTTGCTTGGTTCATAAAAAGTTTGGGCTTTATTAGATTGATATATTTTTATTTCCAATAGTTACAATATTTTAAATAAATAATTTAAATTATGAATTGACCTTGCCATGTTCCCATCCATTTCTCACTTGATTCACGCGTCCCCCGTTGTGTCCTTGGGGTGTTCCCTGCTTAAGAATTAAGAAAAGTAATTGGATATTGGCATGTCTCATATGGCCATATGTATCCCGCGGCGCCATGTCCCTGGCATATCTGTCCCCCAGCTTGTGCCCGACAAGTGTACAGGTGCCAGGTAGACGTGGTGGTACTTCATAGATTGCCATAGCTGAAATTCAACTCCATTTGTTGATAGGATTCCATTTGTTCTTATTCATCCCATTTTGTTTTCTTTGCTTTGTACTTTTTCCCATAAAACTCCTTAGATAAGAGGTGGGTATTCCTTGGGGAAAGAAATAAGGTAGGGTATGTGCCAATCTTCCTTGGAATAAGATATGGATAACGGGTGGACTATTTATACAGCATAATGCATAATGACCCTGGTGGTTGCGAGGGAATAGGCGCTGCTCATTGAGTTTGGGCCGCTAGAGGTGTTGGTATTTGTTTGCTTTGTACTTGAACGGTGTATACCATCAAGATTAGGTATGGCTACTCCTAGGATAAGAAGAGGTAGGGACTTTATCTGTCTTCCTTAGAGTAAGCTATAAACCTTACATGGATCAATCTTCACAAACACCACCCCCCCTCCTCCCTTACATTGACCATTTAATTTGAGCCCCTAGGCACGTTTTCTAATCCAATTTTATTTGTTGCTGATAATGAAAATGAAGAAAACCCTAGACTAAGGTGTAATTGTTGTGATATCTCTATGGGAGAAGTTGATTGTTGAAAGATATCTATGGCTGGCATTATTAGAATGCAATGGAACCTGGTGATATATCTTTTTACGAACAAAAAATTGCCTCCTGGCTCCTGAATTTTGGGTGAAACATGAAGACAGAACTTTTAAGACTTCCTCTTATGTATTTTGGCTTTTTTCTCACCTTAGTATTTTTTTGGCTTCACTATACTAGTTTGAAGTTCAAGCGTGGCTCTCATTGTATGTACTATTCCGTAGGTAAGCACGTGCAGACGTGCCCATAGTGTATGCAAGTGTAGCAGTGTAGGTGATATGGTGGAAATCGGAATTGTTAGTGCTTATGTTTCTTTTTCGGTTGAGTTTGTTAACTTGGTGTGGTAGGAATTTGTAACTCAATGCCTTTTTTGGTTTGAGCTATGTGGTTGGAGATTGTTGATTTAGCAGTCACTCTTGTATGTTGGGTACCAGTACGATTAAGGGTAAGCTTTCAGTTGTACTTCTAAACGTTTCACTGGGTATATTTAAACTTATAGGCTTATAGCCCACTTTTGTAATTTGTATGGTGCTTGATATGTTCAAACCATAATGTCTTCGTTTTCTACGATGTGCGGCATTGGAGGAGTGCATCTGAAAAGTATTCGCAAGATGCGTGATTTGCCTTACAGTTTCACAACTCTTGTTAATTTCTAGTTAGTAAAATACAGTTTTACGGACAGTTCTACTTTTCCAATGGTTAGGTTTTCATTTTTTTACCGTTGTGGTTTTCATTATGTCTTTGGGTGCCTCTACAAGTGTTATGTGTTGTCACTTGGATGCTTTAAATATACTGCCTATGTTCATTGCAGTCAAAATATGCTTGAGCTTCTCCACAAGGTGGATCAACCCCAGGAACATGCCAATTCTGATGGATCCGTTGGTCATCTTTGGCGAAACCAGTCATCCACTTCTCAGGGTTTTAATTTAGAACTCGCACCCCCATCACAACGGTTGCCTGTCCAAAACCATGCATTGGCTCCTCAGGGCTCCAATCAGACAGACTGTTCTTTCAGTTCGAATCGCACCTCTCCTGAGAGAAGAGACAAGGGTCATGCACGGCAGCCTTCCTCATCTGAAGTACAGCCTTTGCCCTCTTCCCATGGAACTTCTCAACAAGAATCCAAGACTAATTTTATTGGTTTTCAAGGCCAGAATGGCAATGAAGCCTCACATTATAGTACCGGGGGGAACGGCTCTTTAGCATTGACCTCTGGTCTTCCTCAATCAAGAAGTCGGCTTCAAAATCAACAAATGATGGGTTCAAGTGGAAAGTTGGCAACAAATCAAACCCATGATGTAAGTTTTGATCGAGATTCTTCCCATTTTCAGCAGACTGACGACGGTACCACTAGAACTCTTATCAGTCAGTCTATGCAAGCATCGTTGCCTCACGCCGCTGGTATCACTCCAAATGATAGCACACATTCTCATGAAAAAGTTTCTGCTCCACAAATTTCCATGGGGCGGGCTCCACCATCCTCCCAGCCTTTTATTGCATCTGGCATTTCTCAACAGAGGGGCTTTCAAAAAATGGTGCCCAATGAATGGACTAATGTTTCTGGCCAGCATCATTCGTTTGGTGTCCAAACTCAGAAGGTTCCTCAGAGTACTTTGCAATCCAGTCAATCAAACTATAATGTTGTACCAACTCAATTAACTCAGCAGGATCAAGAGGATCAAAATGCT
Source organism: Rhododendron ferrugineum (assembly GCA_025642025.1). Lineage (NCBI taxonomy): Eukaryota > Viridiplantae > Streptophyta > Magnoliopsida > Ericales > Ericaceae > Rhododendron > Rhododendron ferrugineum. The sequence goes on from JAOTQK010000004.1 coordinate 16,286,109, forward strand.
GAAGTGGGAGGGAATTACCCATCTGGCGACACTGACTTGGCTGAAAAGATGAATGCATCCCAAGGAATAGATTCTGTGGTCAAGAACCCATCTGAGGCATTTCCTTCGAATTCTACTTCCACTATCAGAGATATCGAAGCTTTTGGCCGTTCTTTAAAACCAAATAATCTTCAGCATCAAAGTTACTCCTTACTGCATCAAATGCGGGCCATGAAGAGTACAGATATTGATCCAAGTAATAGGGCCATGAAGAGTACAGAGATTGATCCTAGTAATAGGGGGTTGAAGAAATTGAGAGGAGATGATGGTTCGGGCAGTCAGATAGCTCCTGAGGTCGGGCAGTCAAGTGAGCTCAATGTTATGGTTGGAGATCCGTTTGTCCATCGTAGTGCAGTTCCATCTGGAGACTCTAGAATGCTAAGTTTTTCGGGGCCAGTAGACAGTCGGGAAAGAAATGCTTCTTCTCAACTTAGAAATACAACTTCTCAGGGTGTGCTTGCCTCTGCTCAAAAGGATTCTGATAGTTACTCTCCTACTAACAATCCTACTTCTGTTAGAGTTGAGCATTCTCAGATTAGTCCCCAGATGGCACCCTCCTGGTTTAATCAGTTTGGAACCTTTAAAAACGGGCAGATGTTGTCAATGTTCGATGCACAAAAAAATGCCACTGTAAATACAGTGGAACACCCGTACATACCCTCGAAGGCTACAGATACTTTGTGTGAACATAAGCCGTCAGAGCAATTAAATGCTGCTGCTGATTCGAATCAGATAGATAATATATGGCAGAGGTCAAACTCCACTTCTGTACCAATGGAACATTTTTCTTCCCCCCAGTCAGTGGCCCTGGATGTTGCTGATCAATGTTTGGTTGTTGTGAGACCAAAGAAGCGGAAGGGTGCCACATCAGAGCTTCTTCCTTGGCATAAAGAGGTGGTACAGGGTTCACGAAGTCTTCTGTCTATAAGGTTTTTCTCTTTAACTAACAGACTAATGAATTTTTTTTCCGTGTTATTGTGTCCCCACTATTATTTTCTTTCAGTGAAATTGTTGAAAACGGTAACCTTTATTTGCGTGATCTGCACGATTCCTCTTTCTTTAATCTTCGCTTCCCTGTACTAATCCTGATTGGTTTTGGTTTTTTCTTTTAGGATGGCAGAAGTTGAATGGTCCAAGTCAGCAAACCGGCTAATTGACAAGGTATGCTGGTCTCAGACTCTGGTTTTTGCCATGTGTATTTTTCTAGCGTTTGATTGTTTTGTTATTTCTGATTACAGGTGGGGGATGAAGCAGAAACGATTGACGATCGACTGCACAAGCTTAGACCTAAGAGACGGCTTATCTTGTCAACACAGCTAATGCAGCAATTGTTCTGCCCTCCCCCTTTAGCTGTTCTCTCTGCAGATGCTAGTTCATCTTATGAGACAGTGGCTTACCTGGTTGCTAGACTGGCTCTAAGGGATGCATGCAGCGTAATCCCTTGCTCAGGAAGTGATTCCTTTGTGCCGGTTGACAGTGGAAATCTGTAAGTACTACTCTTGAATTTACCTGGATTTTCTTAATCCATGCCCATTCTATTTTATGCTTCATATTCTAATTTCTCCGAGGCTTTGTCCGGGCCATAATATTTGTTTGTAAAAAATGTCGTGTAGCTTGTCTGATGAGCGTAAAACATCTGAGAGATCTGATGATCAGCATCTTTCGAAAGTTATGGAAGACTTTATCGGTAGAGCAAAAAATCTAGAGAAAGATTTTATCAGGTGATCCTCCACATCTCTAATTGAGTATATTGTCCATTTGTTTACTACATTTGTTGCAGGATTTGAGCTGGATTTTTTACAACGTACTTGGCCTTTTCAACTTCCTGTTGTTTAAATTTCTACCCGTTCTCTAAGTTGCAATGTTAGATTATTAGTTTTGGTTGTTTCAATCATATTCTTTTTAGGGTATGTTGGTTAGCATACGGCACTTGATGAGGAAAGTGGTGTAAGGATTTCTCTAGCCAATGTTGTTAGTTGCAATTAGGCTTGTGAGTGTATTGATTTTAACTCCACCTACCCACACTTTGCGTGACCACGGGCTAGGCCATGAGACCCAGGATGGGTCCAGGCTGGCTTGCCCTAGAATAAAACTAAAGGCAAGCTGGCCTGGGCCAGCCTGTGTGATTTTCGGCCTAAATGACTCATCCTATCGCAGCCCTAATAATTATTGTAAGCCCAAATTTTCCAATAAAGCCTGGAAATCATTAGGTAAACAGAGGAATGTTACAAATCAACGGTACATTAATTGGTAGTTTTGGCAGCACTAATGCTTCTCTGATTTGGGACCTCATAGGTTCAAACCTTTTTTTGCCAGGCTCTTCGAAGTAATTTAATCATGGTGTTCTATTACTAAATTTTCAGTTAATATGTACATGCATGAATAGGATTTTCTTGATAAGTAAAAGATTATATTACCAAAAAGGCATTAAGGGTATGCCGCCCATATACAATAAAAGGCCACAATACAATTACATGCATGAATAGAATTATTGGGAGTCTATGAAACTTTATGTTTTCCTACTAGGTATGAATTTTATGACAAAGTAAAGTTTTACTCCTCTTTATCGGCATATGAAAATTGAGTGTTTCTTTTAAACATAGGAATGCATTAAAGAAAAAAATAACTAAGAAGTTTGGGGACGTATCCTCGTGTAACTGTATCCAACAGTAATTATCCACGAATCCTCCATTTTTCAGCCATGAGGTGCCTGACCCCTAGGTACACACCCGTATCCGGTTCACATACCTGTGTTCGTCTAATATTGATTGGGATGATAAAATCATTGGGTGGGCCGGCAATCAACTGCTCTTCCAAATCCTGAACCGTGAATTCGAGGGGTTTGCCCACCAACTGGGTCGATGGCTTTAATCTTAACTAAGTCATGAAACCCCTTTCATTCACCACTCCACTATTGGCGCCTAGCGATTTTTAGAACATTGCTAGGTCTAGAAATGCCTTTATGGATTTCGTTTACAGACCATCGCTCGCCCTTGTAACTGGCTTTTCAATCTCCCTTCAAGTAAATCTATCAGATTGTACATTTTAATCCTGTTGTACAAACCATTAAGTGCCAAGTATATACAGGATTATAATATGGCGCTTTATGTGGCGAACCCATCTCACCTTTGGCAGGCAGAGTTATACAAAGGAACTTGTTGTAGACTTACGTAATGGAACTATACCTTAAACATGCGGAGCATATATAGCATAGCCTCGGATCCTCCCTCAACAACCCCTCAGATCTTCTTCAATTAGCAACTCTTGAATGTAATGACTTCTAAAGTTTGCCAACTATTGGAGCTTAAATTTGTGTTTGGAATTGGTAACACAATCATGCAACAGTAGCATCTATGACCATCTATGTTCAACGTCCTTTTTTCCCCCTCTTGAATTACTCAAGTACGATTATAGAAGGTAATAGAGATTTCATTCTAACGTCTCTTCAGGAAATGTATGCGTCTCGATTTAGGGGTTTTAGTATGGGATCTCCATTTTAGGGTAGTTCCTGGACTTCTCATGTTTGTTTTTATCTCAATAAGCCATCAAAACACTCTGGCTTTATTGGTAAGTATGGTTTGCGGACTTTGTCCATTATGCCTCTACTGGAGTGGGCCTGCTGGATCAAGGGGGGAGAAAGTTCTCTTCAGAAAGGTTTCGGACTAATCATGCTGATCAAAAAATTGTTTTGTCTTGTAGTCACAAAGAGTTTTAAAGAGGAAATTGTGGTTTTCGGGTTGGATTGTTCCAGTTGCAGCTGCTGTCATTACATATTTTCTGGTCCTTCATTTATTGTAGTTCCTTTTTTGGGGGTTTTCACTTTTCAGGGTCTTCATTTCCTTGTGGTAACACGCTTTCTTATGGTCCAGGTTGGAAAAGGGAGCATCACTTGTAGACTTAAGAATTGAATGCCAAGATCTGGAGAAGATGTCTGTCATCAATCGGTTTGCTAAATTCCATGGTCGTGGGCAAGTTGATGGGGCCGAGACCTCGTCGTCCTCTGATGCTGGTGCTGCAAATGGTCAAAGACCCGTCCCCCAGAGATATGTTACTGCTGTTCCATTGCCTAGGAATCTCCCTGATAGGGTACAATGTCATTCACTTTGATCATTAATTAATTTATTTGCCTCATTTTTCTGTCGACTTTCTCGCTTCCCTCTGCTTCTATGATCCATTTCTTGCTTAGTTACTGTATGTGCTTTTACTGGCACCAATACCGTAGAACCAACACAAATGGAAGTGCAGATGAAGATTGGGCTCTAGATTGTCTCCTGTAAAGGAATGGAGGCTGTTTGATATTTTTCCATCTAGTCCATTTGATGTCATTCTTCAGAAATATAAGATAAAAAGCCCCCTTTGTACATCTCTGTGAAATGTGAAAGATAGTTTTGGGTGCCCCTTCAATATTGAGGAAAATGGGGAGAATATGAGTGCAGTGGCTGCAGCCTGGATAGGCTGATATGCCGAAGACTTTTTACCTGTAGTTGGAAACTCTCTCTTGTGGTATATTAGCTCTGTATTTACTGATGTTCTTTTTTTTTTCCCCTGCAATTTTTATTCAATTTAGAAATCGACGGTAATTTTCTTTCTCGACGTTCTAACTTGCGATTCGTGTGAATCATCGTCTATTTCGTTTCTGACATTAAATTGGTGCAAAACTTCCTCCATGTTGACATGTTTCAAAAATTGTAGTGAAACCAAGCATTCTTGTGCTCATGCACGGTTTTGCTGTTGGAGTTCACCTATCGAATAAAGGTCTTGCTAAGTTCCGTCTAATGGGCGGAAGATAATAAGTATATAATGACAAACAAGTTCAGATATCACTACTCATTTCAAGGATATTAATACACTTTTTTCAGATATCGAAATACTTTTTACCCATTATACCAGACCTAATGGGCGAAGGTTAGCATTTTTCATATGCGTTTCAATTTCCTCAATAACATCAATGGCAGCCCGGGCATTCGTAGGAGAGTATAAATTATTATTATTATCAGGTTTGTCAACTAATTGTATACCAAGTATTATATGTCGGGATGAATAATGCGATCAAGACATAAAAGTAACAGAGGTACTAATGGTAGAGATTCTAAATCTGTACTAGAGCGTACAAAGCCCATTTGAGCCTGTTTTGGGTTTTAAAAAAATGGTCGGAGCCGCTCATTTTGTTTAAAATACCTTGTTTACAATCCATGCAAAAAATAAGCTCAATCCTGTATCATTTGGAGGGCTTGAATTCTCGGACAAAATGGGACATTTCGGAGAAGCCCTAAACAATACACAATTGAACTTGTTTTTTGTAGGGACCATAAATAAAGTATTTTAAACAAAATAAGCAGCTCCGATCATTTTTTTGAGACCCGAAACGGGCCCTAATGGGCTTTGTACATGCTGGTACAGATTTAAAATCTGTACCATTAACCTTTCTGTAAAAGTAAATAATCTTTTTACAATCAGAAAGTCTACACACATAGCAATCTGTGCACAGATTTTTTTTGTGGGGCCCACCACGGGTTCCACACAAATCATCCGAGCTGTTTATTAAATGTAAAACATTTTTTCAAGGGTTCCCGTAAAAAATAAACTCAATCCGATACTTATAGGTGCTCGATCCAACCATATAACTTTTCATTATCCGGAAATCTGAATGAAAAGTTAGATGGTTGGATGAAGCACTTATAGGTATCGGATTGAGCTTATTTTTTACGGGGACCCTTGAAAAAATATTTTACATTTAATGAACGGCTCGGATGATTTGTGTGGGACCTGTGGTGGGCCCCACAAAAAAATCTGTGCACAATCTGTGCACAGATTGTGTAGCACCTCTGTTTTACAATCGATTGCTGTACCGTAGCATTACTGTTTTACAATTGTCTTCGATAGCTTTCTTACTTTGAGTCAAGAATGATTGAAATGGAATTTCCGTTTGACCCGGAAAAAAAAAAAAGAATGATTTAAATGACCCATTAATCTACTAATATCAATTTGAGAATTTTTTTGATAAATAGGTTTGTTTGTTTTTTTTGACAAATAGGTTGGCACGGACCTTTTTGGAGATAAGTACTCTTATTTCGTCCATATTAAGCATATTAGTAGGATGATGTGACTGGTTTCTTTTTTGTTGTAATCCTGATTCCTGGATCAAATATTTTCAAACCAACAAGGATTTGATTGGAGGAATCTTGAGCGCTGCTATCAACGAAAGTTTTTGTAGAAGATGAATCTTGCTACGTGATTTATTTATTTATTTATTTATTTATTTTTTTATATATCAGAAAAAGTTAGCAGATATTAGTAAGTTCACAAGGGATTTTAGAGGTTATCCATAGCTCTGAATCCTAAACGCCCACGATGAGACTCAAACCCTGGCCTCCCACTTTGGGAGGATCAGGAGATGCCAACTGGGCTAGAGCCCATTGGATTTCAGTGCGATTGAATGGTTGTAAAGAAATATGTCGATTATTCTATAAGATAAATAACAAAAAATTTAAAAGTAGCCAAAATTATGGTTCCCACTTTTTATCATTTCTCAAACGCATTTTTCCCGTTTTGGCTCCTTCAAGTTGTCTTTGAATTTTCAAGGGATCTATCCTGGTTGAACAACGCCAACCATATTTCTCCTTTAGTGGTACACAATTATTAATAAACCACCAAAAGGAAAAGGGGAAAATGACGGCCAAATACGTGTTTTGATAATTAATACCTGCCAAGGACATTTTCAGCATTAACGAATGTTCTTAGCATGTCCTTGGCGGATATTAATTATCAAAACATGTCCTAGGCCGTCATTTTCCCAAAGAAAAGTGCCACCTTACAAAGAGCCCAATCTATCTGGTGTTTACTATCCAAAGAGTTGCAACCGGAAAAGTGCCTCCTTACGTCCAGATGGGGATGATTAATTGCTCCTAGAGCATTATCACATGATGGAGAAAGCCTCTGGAACACCACACCACCTTGGGTGGAACACATAATCACTAGTTCATTTTGACAAAATCCATTCCAAAATTGGCTCCCAAACACCCAAAAGGAAAAAAATGAAATGTACAAAACGACAATTTAAAGCCCTAGGATATATTCAAAATGACAATTTAAAATAACTTTGTGATGAGATCCACACCATATCAACCAATAGGAATGAGCGTAATGCTCACCCTCTTAAGTGGAGGGTGAACAAAACTCAACTCGATCTACATTCCTAAATCTGCTAGAATCCCAAAATTGCTAACCTTGCTGGAATAACATTTCAGGCACATTGTCCACACATACATGATAAATATATCAAACATATGTGAGTGACATGATATATCTGGTTTATACAACAATCAGACACAGAATCTCCTTCGTGACCACTCCGCGGTGGAATTCGTTAGATCCCATTTCGGACCATCAGAAGCCTTATAGCTTCGGAGGGCCACCAACATCTACATCCAATCCTGAACTTCACAAGATTCCCATTTCATTTCGAACGGACTCCATCCGAAAAGGAATGAATACCAAGGATTGAGTGCTATGAACACTCCCACGGTCAGGGAAGGAAATTACCAAGAGAGAACAAAGAGATTCATTTTCCATCAGATATTGAATGAAACCCTCACCGCCACGAGACTGGCAACAATCTTTCTGAGTGTCTTTTTTCTTGTACAAGTGCCGCAGACGTAGCTTCAAGTAAGGCTAACATGCATTTCCTCTCCTACCGTGGCAAAAATTTCATCCACCCTGTAAGGAACAAGAAATTACCAAAAGTCAACGTTATTGAGGCTGAATTCCGAACTAGCGTAATAAACCAGTTGCTATTATCCCTACATCACTGCTCCCAAAAGATCTTTAACCACGCAACTCAAGTTCTATCTATTTTCAGATTTGCAGTCCTTAGAAAAAGGTATTGCAGGTACAAGGGACCGCTCGCTAGTCATAACTTTAAATTTGTGCGTCGAAGTTCACTTTCTGTTTTCCACTCTCCTTCATTCGGAACAGATTTGAAGAAAGAGAAAATTGAGATGTACAACACAAATCTCTATTTCAGAGTAATATATAGGCAATTAGGCGTGTTGGCGATTTTGTTCTACATTACCTGTATGTATCTATGTTCACCTCTGCTAGCCAAGTTGTTAAGTAAACCTGCCACTCAAACAAGTAGTAGTTCAAATATTTTGAAGACAAGGAGCAATGTAATAACTGGTATTTCAACATGTTTTCCACTACCTTGACTCTAACTGAAATAGAAAGCACAAACTGTTCAGTCAAAGAACTAGGAGGTCCCGGTATGAACGCTCAAACCGGTAACATTAGCCAGACATTCCATCTCTATCTACCTGATTTAACTTGTGAAACAGAAAAGAATCCATTTATGCGAGTGGGGCACACATACACCTTCGCAAGATTCAGTTTCCACCTCTCTAGGATAACTTTGTGTGGCCGAAAGAAAATAACCTCCATAACACAAAATCGCCATTTTACCTTGAGTCGGGCATGGCTGAATGATAGTAAGGCTTGTTTGTTCGATAGAAATGTTCTATGAGGAATAACAAATTCGAGTAGAACGTCTCATGGTAGAACTTTGTCAGTGTTCGGTTGAGAACTCGACAAAAGTTTTCAAAAAAGAAGAAAAAAGCTTTCAAATAATTGAAAAATTAAGAAAAGAGACTTTCAAAGAGAACTTATCAAAGAGCATTTAAGGTTAATCCACAAAGATGCATTTGATAAAACTACTGACATAAGAAAATTAATGGCACCAAGACGTGGTTTCAAAGAATCCCTCTAGCTGTCCTCTTGGTTGAAAGTAGAGAGAGAACATCAATTGCACCACAGTGTCGGTTTGGAAAATGACTACCGGAAGTTTACTCCAAAAAATGTTTTACGCCTATTTGATGCAAAATATTTTTCCCGCTAAAATAAAAAAAATAATCCTTTGCACATTGTGACATAGAAACACCCGAATATGCAAAAAGAATTTTTTTTTACATGGAAATGAAAGGAGCCCAAGTGATTCGTAACTTCAACATTAATCTAAAATGGTAAAACATCCACACTAAAAGTCAGAGGGCCAATTGCCTGTTTCAATATCGAATACCAAGTACTAATACCACAGATGTCAAGTATGTTCTAAAACATGCATTGTGCACGGTGCTAATACCACATGAAAGTCTCATTTAGTCATATGGCATGTCAAACTTCAACACAAAAAACACATCTTACACAAACTCATATAGCTAACTTTTCATATCTAAAGTTGAATGCAACGGACAGAATACCTGCAAAACATCCTGGTCTGGTTGACAATTAGATTGTTCAGCAGATGTATCAGATTTCCAACCCTCTATCTTTGGACGAACTGGTTCACCAACTTCTTTGGAATACAAGTCGCATATACATAAATCGTCAAATTCTCCAGTATAGAGCTCATCTATCCAGCACACCCGACTAATCGGAACTTCGTCAGAACTAATGGAGAGTAACTCTACAACAAGAAGCCGCTGCTCATTCAAAAATCAATATCCAAGATGAGTAGCGGATATCCAAAGTGAGACAAGTGATTATAGATTTTCGACGTCTTTAAATAGGCATCTCGTAGTAGCGGATATTCACACTTACCTTCAAATTTAATTCCAATCTGAACATCTGAACAAGCTCATAAGCCAAGTCCTCTGAAATAGTTAAAAATGGTTACCACATTAAATTTCCAGTATAAAATGATGAAAATTTGGAAAAAGTTCCCAGAGAATAAGGACATACATGGTTCTTTATAATGTCTCATGTGATAAAATTTTTGAAAACCTTGCTTCATCTATTGTTCCCTATCTTTCAATAGCTATATATATATAGACAAGTTTCACAATATTCAAGAGTCTAGATGTTCTCTCGAATAACTCCAAAGTCCAGTCAAGGTTTCTAATTTTCTCGCTACTGTATCTTTGGAAATTAGTCAACAATGTTACACATTGCATTGAGAAATGAGCAACATATACTACATAGATTGATTTCAAATGACTATAATCTGTTTCAGGGTATCTGTCACTTAAGCTACTTCTGTTACATATTTACAAGAAACTAAAACTCAACGGGAGAAGTCTGTCAAAATATGAACCAACAAAAAACCAATTTGATATGCAAAAATGGAGGTTTGCAGCAACAACCTAGATTTCATAATACAAAGACATCTGTGCGGTGAATTGAAGCGTATGCAGATATGGACGTACCAAAAGAAGAGATTGACCAAAAGGTATATACTGGGATCCCCCCTCCATCGCCATTGTCATTCTTATCTTCTGAAAAGCTAGAAAATTGGACAAGCGGACTACTAGTGCCCTTAATAAAGCTCCTCATAGATCTGCTGGTGTTGACCATGTGCACAAGAACAGCCACCTGCAAATAATAATTTAAGACCAACACCCTATGATCTCTCTGTGGTAATCACCAGGAGTAGAATGCAACTAATCAGTATCGTAACACAAAGAAATTAAACAAATTGGAATCTTAGCAGGAAAATGTGACAGCATGGTTCAAGAACTGCACGAATCGTGATTCCCTAAAAAGATTTCAAGATACATACGCTTCATCATGAAAAAGAAAAAGACTTGTACACTTTCAAGATAACTTTACACACAATGTACATCCCTGGTACATTTCGTAAATACCCTGCCGATGATCATTATATCCATTGAAGGATGTGAACATCCATATAAAGAAAAAGATTTGCATTGATGCTGCCTTAGAATATGGACTAACTTATAATTAAGTATGATCCATTGCCTACTGCAGATAATTCAACAAGGGTCAGTTTGTGTAAGCTATATTACATGGGCAGTTGACAATTCGGAGGACTTTTAATTTAAACTAATTAGCATGATCAACAAACCTTGTCCTTCACATCAGATGCAAAGGTGTGGTTGGAAAATAACAGAAAGAAAAAGCTAAACAACAAACAAGAAAACATCGTTAAATCGGAAATTTATAGTTTCCAACTTCGATTACAAGAAAAACAATAATAACATGACAGTAAAGGCAAAGCCCAATCTCCGCATACGACGAATTTAAGGATTTCAAATTGGTTAATGGAAATTTAGGTTACCTTCAGGCTAGAGGTCAACCTTACTAGCTAACTGCATGCTAGTCCGTGACTCCGTGATGGAATGAGGTTCACTTATAATTAACTACTTTAGGAGGAGACTGGGGCTAATGATATATAACCAATCAAACTGGATAGATTAATTTTATGGATGCCAGGAGTGTTGATAACAAGTCGAAGATATCCCAATGCAGGTTAGCATATTAATGCCATTTCCCATTGTAATAAGAAACAACTTTTGTGATTGTCATCATGATACAAAGTGAAACTTGATGTGGGGGTAGCAATATGGGGTACGTAGACACATCTCCTTAACTTTCTTGTTGGTTAACATGTCATTTGTGGATACCATAGAACAAAGAGTTGAAATATGGCCTTCTAATGGTGGAACTACAATTATAAAAATAGATCAAATGAACTAACAAAGTTTATTCCCTAAATTTGCTCAACTTTAGTAAGCTAAGATTTACATACCATATCCTTGTAGGATGATAAAAGTTTTCTCCGATGCAGATCCTGCAAGAAAGAGTTTTCAGTGAGTATTGCCAGAGAGCAATATTTCATTGGAGGAACACATAACCAATGTTCTTCCTATAATAAGTTAAAGGGGATTTTATGCGCACAATAACCAACAGCCCCTATGTACTTGAAACATTCATTGCTATTTATTACAACCAAGTCAATCTTCAATAAGCAGGAACTTGATTCAGTAGCTTAAACTAAACCAACTTTGTGACTAATAATTACATATCACACAACATAGGGAGGAAGCAAAGCAAATTATGGGCCAAAATCATGTCAATCATTCTTAAGTATGACTGAAATTTTGTTATATGCACTCGTCCCAATCGAGTTATAGGGATGAGTGGATTAAGTTGCATGTTTGCTTATTGCTATTCATCTGGGGTCATAGTGGCTGTCCTATATTCCAGGATTTGTTTAGTAGCCAAGATAGAGATAACACATCCTCCAAACAGGCATGTTCACAACACCTTTTTTGTTTTCTTTCCACATCTAATCAACAATTTCAGTTTACACACAATCAGATGATCTCGGAATACTCACTTTTCTAATTCGCTACATTTATTGTTGAATTCAATCGAGTGGGTTAAACATTCCTAATATCACCAAGACACCAACTACCCCAACTTATTTCCCAAAAGCTTCAACTTAGATATACACTAAACCCTCCAAACTTTCATGCGAAAATACCGCACTTAGCTGCGTTCCAAGAATAGTGCCAAACTTTCACAATGTAACGAAACACCCCATCAGAATTCAAACAAAAAAAAAAAAAGTAACAGAAAGATAGAAACAAGAGCCAGTTCTCAGGCATGGGAAACTAATTCAAACCCAAGAATTGCATAGGATCTGAAAGACAATGACCTGCTGCTTAAACAATTTCCAGCAAGCTTTCTTCCTAATGTCCGGCATATCGCTCAGGACACCCAACTCCATGGCATTCATGTACCTGTATACAAAGCGAACCCAGCTAAAACCTAGTTGAGTTCTATAGCTTAAAACCCAACTTAAAAATTCCTAAAATCACATATAAACTCAGGTGGGTGTGTTGACAGTCTCATGAAGAAATAGATTATAAACAATAAAGAGTCGGATTTGGGAGAAATTGCCTTTGAGAAAGATACGAGTTGACGAGAGACGTCGCGTGGGACCTGGCGGATAAAGAAGAGGAGGACCATTCTTGGTTGTAAGAAGCCAATTTGGACCACTGATTCCTGAGGTTTCGCTGCGCGACCGGCCTCCAAAGCCGTGTCACGGAAGGCGGTGGAGGCGTCGATGCAGAAGAAGACTCTGTGCCGTTTTGTTGATGCTTGGACTTCGTTGATTCTTCTGGGGAAGGAAGAGGAGGCGATGATGAAGGCTGGGTGGTTGAGGCCGCCATGTTCTCTTCCCTCCAAGGTGACCCCGGAGGAGCTATTTTTGTGACGGGGATATGGACGGGTTAAAGTAGAGCTCGTGTTTCCAAGACACGAGGTTAATTTGTACTTTTACGACGCCGTGTAGACCAACATGACTGCAGACCATAACCCCGATAGATAGATTCATTCATTCTCGCTGTGTGTGTGTGTGTGAGAGAGAGAGAGAGAGAGAGAGAGGAGATGTCGTCGCACAACAATTCGTCATCGTCGGCGGCGAACGACCCTCGCCAGCCGTCGGCCGCGAAGCCATTCGTGGCACCTATGGTATCTCCGCAAGATCTTCCCATTGACTACTCTGGTTTCATCGCCGTAATCTGCGCCGTTGCTGGCGTCATGTTCAGGGTCCGCTCTCTCTCTCTCTCTCCCCTCAACCAATCTTATGTATATATTGGCATATGCAAATTCGATCTGTTTTTAGATATTATGCACAATACATGTGTGGGCCCTATGTATGTTGTTTTCTTAGGGAATTTTGATTGATATCTAGACCTCAGTTTTGTTGATCCATGTCAGCCTACTTACGCTTAATACATTTACAAGCATATCAGGTGAAGTCTTCGATTATGTTATTCTACGGGAAGGTTTAAGTTTGGAAGAAATGTGATTGAATTACGGGAGAGGTGAGAATAGCAGACAAAGTTACAACTAGGAACATGGGGAGTTAGGATCCCGCCTTCTCCTCTTTGCTCGCCGCTCAGACTCATGTACTTTTCAATGTCGAAATAAAATAAAAATATAAACTAGGAACGATGGGTGTGAAAAAAGAGCGAGGAAAGCTTCTTTAAATTTACAAGGGAACGTACAAGAATCATAGATAGATTTTGAAAGGGCTAAAGTGAAGTTAAACGTATCGGAGGGGCCAAAATGCTGAAATATTTTGTAAATATCTAAAAATATAGGGTGTAATGGGAATTCAAAAGTTTTGGGGGAATGAGCACCGACACTCCACCTTGTTTCCACCCTTGATCCAAATAACCAACAAAATGTGGTTATGTGGCGCGTGCTTCATGTGAGAATATTCTATTCTAACCGCCTAGACGAGATGAAGCTCTCTTGAAACTCTCTAGGGACACAGGTACTATGACCTTGACACTAGATGATTGCTTTCTCTTAACCACTTAGTCATGTTATACCTAACGATCTCAGTCTCACTAATACTTCGAGCCAATGAGAGGGTTGTCTATGAAAAAGAGGTCCTACTAGTCATGGATCTGACTTTTCTCATACGGAGAGTAGTTATATTACTCTCTCTTGCCACAAACATTCTTGGACAGTTGGACCCTCTTTGGAAAATGATTTGCCATGAGTTCTGTCTCGTCCTAAGAGTATTAGGTATGAGGACTTGTCATGGGTTATTAGACTCTTCCTTCGTACTCAATCTACTTGTTATAGCTTGTCCCACATTGGTTAATCATAACTTCCGAAACTAGTTGATGAGTCTGGAGGGCCTCTCAATTATTGCCAATTGGTTTTGAGTTAGATACTTTAAAATGGTACCAGAGCTAGGATTTCGGAGGCTTTTGGACAAGATTCTCTTGATTGATTGCCTCGTTGTTAGTGCCTTAAGTGCACCTTGTCTCGTTGTGATCCCTTTATTATAGATCCTTTGTTTACCTCTCCATGTGCAGGTCAGGAGTCGCACATGCGGGGTAGTGTTAGACCTTGTCCCACATTGGTTAATTCTAACCTCCAAAGCTTATATATGAGCATGGGCTTTCCACTCATTGCTAATTGGTTTTGAATTGGACCTCTTCCCGACTCCTGATCTTTTGTTTTACGTGACCCCCAACCCTGCAATCTTATTTGGCATCAGCCCATAATTTACTTGTCCATGTGCTAGTGAAACTTGTTCTTATTCCTTATCATGGAGACCTTGTTCATGTCACTAAAATCGCACCAAAATAATCACTCTATTGCTATTGTATATGCTTTGCTTCGTATCTATGGTTCCACTCCCGCACAACGGGTTTTCTAGGTCTTGCTGTCTTTCATCTTATGATTGCCTTCACTATCTATGTGCAGTACAAGCTTGGGTCATGGCTCGCTCTAATTTTCTGTGCCCAATCACTTGCCAATATGAAGAATATGGAAAATGATATGAAGCAGATCTCAATGGCCATGATGTAAGTAGATCTTATTTGTATATAAGTTATATGTATATCAGCCTTGTTTTGTTTGTATCTTGTGGTGGTATGACGTGTTAAATTGGTGGTCTGTCTTGTTTAGATTGCTCGACTAATGAAGACAGTTTTAGCCATGATTATATGTTGTCTTCTTTCGCGCAAGTTAAGTTTTGAAACCATAAATGGTGAAAATTCCACTTCCCATGGAATGTCATTATGCAAGTTAAGTTTTGATGATGGGATCATGACAATATAGAAGAGAGATCCAAAACTAAGGAATTTATTTAGTAGTTTTAAATTGCTTTGCGGTATTATTAAGTGAGCAGGAGACGAACAATGGTGGCTATCCTCCTCCAATTAGAATTATGATAGTTCTACACCCGTGTTCCAGGGAGATAAACACCTTTTAAAACCACTAAAATTAGGAGATTAGTAGTTTTACTCACTTTTACTTAAAATAGCTGCTGACCATTCGTCCAAGGGTCCAAGGTGTCCGAATTATCATCATCAACCCCCACCTAAATGAAATCGAAAACTTAGAACCCAGTCATGGTTAGCTCCGGCAAACATGTCCCTTTCCGGCATGGATTTGCACCTCCCTTACATTTTCAGGCGATTTGGGCTCTTTTGGGCATGGTTTTTCAATGTGATTTCTCTCTCTCCATGATCTTACCATGAAATAGGTCTAAATGGGAAATTTTGGAGGTGAATTACCTTTGTCAGTTTAATCAACAGTGAAGCCAGTTGGAACTGGACTTGGTGTAAAGGGTGCGTTCAAAATTTCAAACTATATCCAACAAAAGGTGAGGTCATGATCATGTGACTCAAGTTTTGATGGAGTTCTCTGACTTCCTTGCATCTGAGAATTCGATGGGCTTACCTTTAGAAGAAGGTGATCTAATGGTGTAATTCTAGAGCCTTTCCATTTATATTGAGGCTGGACCTGTCTTTTATTGGAGGTTACTTCCTAGTGCTATAATCATGTTTGTCTACTCGTGTCTGATCATGTTTGGGCCTTTGTGGTTTAACAGAGAAATTGAGGTTGTTGAGACAAGGTATTAAATCTTGTAACAAGGTGGTCTTGGGAAGAGTAGTTGTGTACACAGGTAGACTTGGGGACTAATAGATGATAAAGAGGACATGGAAGGTTTTGGCTTGTTTTGTGTTGTGGGCCTTGCAGCCATATACCACTAAGTGAGATGTTTGTGGAGTAGTTTCGACTGGCTTTGGAAAAATATTTGGTGGAGGGTGGATTGGGTGGAATCCTTACTTATAGAAGGGTTTGGAGTTTGGTTTAGTTCAATCCTCAGTTTGGAGAGCTCTGAGGGATTGTGGAAGTCAGTCCATTGATTTTTCCCACTGTTCTTTTATACATCTTAGGTACCGAGGAGTGACCAAGATGTTATGTCATGAAATGGTTCACATTATGCATAGAGGTGTTTTCCATGCGGTGTTATTATCAGGATGTGTGTGGTCGTGGGGACCCCTTTCTTACTTGGGGAGGTGTTTGGAGATGAAAGGTCCCCCGTATGTTTTTTTTTTGTTGCTTGGACAGATGATTGCAAGGCTATTTAACTATTTCAACCTTAGGAGGACAAAGATGTGATTATTGATTGGTGTTGTACGTGTAAGAAGGCAGGACAGAGTGCCGATCATCTTCTTCTTCGTTGTCCCTTGGACCAACCCACCTCAGAACTTGCAAAGCGGGCAAGGCCTTCAGAAAGTTCTACTCTCTCTCTCTCTCTCTCTCTCTCCTG
>JAOTQK010000004.1:16303076-16316139 GCA_025642025.1 Rhododendron ferrugineum
CTCCCCCCCCCCCCCCCCCCCCCCCCCCCCCCCCCCTTTCTCTCTCTCTCTCTCTCTCTCCTGTTGTAGTCTACCCTCACCAAAATACTGTTCTCAACAATTCTTTTTTTCTATTCTCTGGTTGCCTGATGGTGATCATCAAGTTTTCAGTTTGCTCCAAGACTTCTCCCTTGTCTTTGGTTGTCTATTTTGTTATCCCACCTTTGGTCTTTTCTGTTGAATTGTATTGTCCCAAATGCTTCTTGCATCATACAAAACCAAAAACCAGCTAGGAGGATATGGACCTGTGGTGGAATGAAACTCAGTGATTTCTATGATTTGTTGTCCGCATGTTATGTTTTGGTATCTATGGATGGGTAAGGGCAAATGATTTTAACATTATCCATGCTAAAAACAAAATTCCTGCGATCTCCAGTGCCGTGATTGATAATTATGTATAGCATCTAAGGGGTTTGACTTTACGAATTTATGGTAGCAACGTTGGTTTGCCTGTTTCATATCCATGTTTTACACAGGTTTCTGATGGAAGAGGGAAACCTGATACACAAGAATAGCTGCTTTGACATCAAATTTACAGTGTCAACAAATTTTGCTATTAGATTTTAAGCATAATTTTATTCTTGCGTTGATGAGTTGTTATCATTGTAAACAATTGAACTTCATGATTATTTAGTTGCTGATTTCTTGTAACTTTCCATCTAAACCAGGTTTGCTATAATGGGATTGATGACGAACTACTTCGGGCCCGCTCGACCAGGAAAACAAACTTAGGATCCCTTTGATAATGGAGGAGGATTTCCAATCCGAATGTTGTTTCTTTATTCCCTTTCTTTTAATTAGCAAAGTTCCGATGGGAAAAATTTGAAGGCAAACTTAAATGTACGTACTTAACCATCGATATGTTTTCAGTTTTACCTTATAAATTGGCTTCCACAGGTTCATCTTTTTGTTTATGCTTGTTTTGCCTGGGCATGGTGCTGTGTTTATGCTTGTTTTGCCTGGGCATAGTGCTGTGGCATCGTTTTTACGGGTGATATTTGCTTGATGTTTTCCTTAATGATTGTTTAGAAAACTCTGCTAAGATAGTTGGGGTCAGAGCCTTCAACTAGTTGAACACGGGGCAACAAAGTGGTCCAATTAAAACAAGTAATCATCTGTTGCATTGCTTATTGAGATATTGCGGCTTTTTTATTTATTTATTGGCGATAGTTATTATTATTGGAATAGTTGCATTATCATTTTGGAAGAGGGGTTGAACTTCTGACCTCCTTTTTCCTGGCACCAAAGTGCATTCTTGATGCCGTTGGGCCATAGACCTTTTGGCGAGATTTTGTGGCTTTTGAATGCATGGCGAAGCTAGTAAGGTCTGTTTGACTGTCCCAAAAATTGGGATGCTGTTTTCTGAATTGCTAACTGTTAGAGTTACCCATTATCTAGTTCTTGTGCTTATTGTTCTTGTTGAGCGAATTTAAGATATCATCTAAACTGGAGAAGTTAGATGGTCCTGCGTTCTTGACTCAAGAAAAGCCTTGGAAGATTTTCATTTTGAAGGGAGAAGGCACAAACAGATGGAGAAGAGTGCATGGTGCTGTGGATATGAGAAATAGGGTCTTCCTAGCTGGATTCGTCAAAATGTGTAAATACCCCGGACACATTTTAGTACCAATGAGTGTCGATCGGGCATCAAAGAGAGTGCAAATGCGGGTGATCTTGATTTGGAGTTTCTATTGTAGAAGGTATCAGAGTGCAGATGTGGGTGATCTTGGTTTGGAGTTGCTCTTTGTTTTTAATTTTTTTTATCTTTATGATCAATGAAATTTTCTTCGCCATTCAAAAAATAATCAAAGAGAGTACCAACTCGAAGTCCAAACATTTTAGCCGTTTCGCTTTGCATGTAAATCAGACTAAAAAAATTACCCAAAAAAGCAAACAGGACGCTAAACAAATTATGGCGGCGATAGCTGATGTATGAAACCTTGCATATCCACACAGAAACTACAAATCTTGCAAAATCCGCACAGAAATGACATTCGCATTCATATAAATAACTCCCTTGGTTCAAAATTTATGAGATCAAGTAACAATACATGCCATGTTTGAAAAGACAAATGGACTAGGGCTCCAACAGAGAAGTACAGAAATAAACTTAACTCTAAGCTTAAACTCTTAATATGCTTTCACGGAGTAACGATAACAGAAGATAATTACTTTATTCATCATGGCGCAATGACATATAGGGGCTGCAAAAGAGGAATTGGAAGTGTTAGACAACAATAGACTCTGAATTTGATAAATAAAGAAAGGGAACTAAATGGAGAGAGAGAGAGAGAGAGAGAGAGAGAGAGAGAGAGAGAGACCGTGTCAACACTAACTGGTTTCCCATCACTTGCAAGTACTTCAACTATAGTTCCAGATCGATCAGACTGCCACATAGTATCAAAAAGGCAAAGCTCTAGTTAATATCGAGGCACGCGAATACAACAAATTAAAATTTCCTTTTGCATGAATTTTATGTGTAAAGTATTTGGGGGCCTTTTAGTGTGCTATGAAGAAAAGGATCCAAACAATTGGAGAATCACCAATTGAGATTTTGGAACTAAACACTACTACTACTCCTCGAAGTTGGAGGTAATCTAACACTAATATATGTCTCATTTCCACAGCATTTCAAAAACCAACACTGATGTTCTATCAATATAATATAGTCAAGATGCCCTGTCTAAAGAACAAAAAGGGCCCAATTCAAACTTCCCAGTTATTCCTTTCAGAAATCTTCCAGCTAAATTTTTTTCCCTTTCTTTGGTTCAACAAGCATAAGGAAAATACACAAACTCGAACATAAGATTGGTAATCAGAACCGAAACAAAATTATAAATAAAGCAAGATACTTACTTCAATCTCATTCATCAACTTCATGGCCTCAACGATGCAAAGAACCTGGCCTTTCTGGACCACATCTCCTTCCTGGAGAACCCGAATCATAATTAGTAATAAGGTGGCTTATCTATTTTATGGCACTTTTGCAGTAATCTGTGATTCTGTGACTATGAATTATAACGTAGGAAAAATTAGGGGAATGAAGTTTCTTCTTACAGGGGAATTTGAAGAGAAATTTTGATCAATGGGTATGATAAACAGTAAGACATTGAAATGCTAAAACAATTGTACTAGATCAAAACTGCATCAGATCGAAATGGAGAACGATTATGTATTTTGTTCTTGAACTGTTGCGGCAATAAGTGTCACGAATTCAAATCATAATCTCCCTGCAAACAGGCCCTCCCTGAGGGCAAGCACGCAACACACCTGCTTTGGGAAATTGGCCCCACTTTGACAAGTTGCATGCATATCAATAAAAAAATATATCCACATTGTATACTAAAGGAGAATCTAGTGCAGTGGTGCGCATTTAGCTTTCATTTTCGTGGGGTCATTGGTTCAAATCTCACTGAAAGCTCCATTTTACTGTTGTTAACATTTTCAGGTGCCTAATGCGTTGTCTACCCGAACCATAGTCACTTGAATTATGAGGTATAGACTATATTGTCCCAATCTCATGAACTCGTTGTGGGACTCTGGGCCCCCCAAAACCTCAAGGCCGGCACTTCTTGCAAATACACCAATGATGCTTATAAACCCACCAAATCAAAAGCCACAAGAATACATGCACTTGCACACACAAGTACGGAAATCAATAAATATATACCTTCACAAAAGGAGGAGCTCCCGGAGCAGGACAACGATAAAATGTTCCAGCCATTGGGCATTTCATAGGAGGATGGGACGATTTTGGCTTTGCAGGGCTAGGCAGTGCTGGTGCTGGTGCTGAAACTGGAGGTGAGGGAGCAGGAGCTGCAGAAACAGGAGCGGAAGAAGCTGGAGCACTGACCGGTGCTGGAGGCATTTGAAATGGCCACATAGCTTGGGGAGCAGATGATTGCATCACAACCGTAGGAGCTGGAGCAGCTTGCTGTTGCAAAGCTTCTTTTTTTCTTATGATGAGTTCACAACCCTGCTGCTTTAGATGCAGCTCCACGATGTCTCTCGAATCTACAAGCCTGATGAAGAAAATAATATAACTCTCCAAGGATGAAAACATATGGTACATGGAATCTTCTACATACATAAAGTACCCGTGTCAAACACTAAATACTCGGATACACTTATGGGATAAGGGTGCATAATCTGTGTCCGACATATTAAGTTGGACATTCAACTAGCAATCCCATTTTAGTTTCACTTTGCCATGAACTATGAATAGAAATCTTATGGTAGGCAATGAAACGCCTCAAGGCACTAGAAGCCATTTCCCCTTGAAAATAATGAATGAGATGGATATAAGATGAATCACCCATGAAAGATATTCTGCCTCGTATATAAACATTTTGTGGACAGAAGCATGGGGTTTCAACATACTCAACAATGTCTTGCACTTGGGTCATAAATGCTGTAATGGATGATGCATCTGGAACAATATTTTCAGCAGTAGATTCCTCTGTCTTTGTCTCAGGAACAGGTGCACAATTTGAGGATTCCTTGATAGCAACCTTACATGCGAAGAGTAGGTTTAGATAAAGCATAAAGCCAATATAAATATACGAATGCAATATAAACGAGTGAGGAGGCATATTGAAGTGCAATGATTCTTTATCTGCCTGTAGCTTACCTCGTTAAGCTGGGCAGACACCTTGAAAGCACCAGATTGCTTGTGCCTAGACCCCTGCCAAAGAGTTAACAACAAAATGTAAGAATATCAAAACCAAAGCCATAGCAATCAGCTAACAGACCAGATAGCAAATGACTAGTCCCGAAGAAAGAGGCAGAAGTATTGGCGATAAATGTTGACTCCATGGATAACTTAAGATTACCAAGAGTTGAGTTTTGTTCAACCTCCACTTAAGAGGAAGAACATTACCCTCCTTCTTATTGGTTGAAATGGTGGGGATCCCACCACAAAGTGATGTCATGCTTATCAAAAAGTGTATTGCATGGTAAGCATGACATCACTTTTTGGTGGGATCCACACTATTTCAACCAATAAGAGGAAGGGTAATGTTCACCCTCTTTTAAGGAGGGTGAACAAAATTGCACTCGATTAGCAACCACAAAAACTCAAACAGGGATAACAAATTCTCTCAGTTACCCTTGCACCCACCCTAGTTATTCATGAATAGAAACCTACAATATGATGAGGTAAAAGTTAGTGTCTGATGCTGTTTCACTTCCACTTCCCTTCACCCATCTTTTGCTTTTATAGATGAATTCTATTCCAACTTTTGCCAAGATGCGCACTAAATAAGCTCATAAAGAGTTTGTGCAAACAGGTTCTTTATGCCATTGACTTTGAGCAAAAATATAAGCCATCGTATCTATGTTAGCTCCTAAGCCCCAATTTAACATATATTGAATCAACCCACATAGTGCCAGGAACAATTCAGTACTCACAAACAGAATAAGAAGATGCACAAGTATGTAACTCATTTATCTTTGAGTAGATGCACGGAGTGTTGGGCTACTAAGAAATAACAAGCGAGTAAGATTTGTGTAGCTGAAATAAGAATGTTGAGAAGGATGTGTGGTAAGACTTTGTGAGATAAAATTAGAAAAAAAACCTTCACGAGATGGTACGGGCCGTACGGCTAGCATTGCTAGAAGATACAGTGAGACAAAATTGAATAAAGTGGTTTGGACATGTCTATCGTAGATCAGTGTACAGAAAAGATCTGCCATCTGCGTTTGTTGGATATCACGGAACACCAAGCCCTTAATAGTGGAGAAAATGGATTCATATTGATTGGGACCAAAAGACTTAGTTTGGCAGGTAATCATCTTTTGAGTAGATAAGAACTCCCTAAGTGGTTTGAATTCCCTAGGTGATAGAAATAAATACTCTAGTGTTATCTCATCTACTCTACAATATATCTACCACGTCAGGTTGAAATTCCAACTCTCCCCTACATTGCACTCTCTTTCCAACCGATAATCGATCCCTCCTAGTTCTCTCCAAGGCACTATTATAGTCCTAAGGATTAGAAATGTTTGAAGCAATGTGGAAAACATTCTAGAGAGGAATTTTTGTCCCCCTGAATCTAAAACCTTTGGTAACAAATTATGTACCACCAGCTCGTACTATTTGCATTTTCAACACGAACGTAACGCGTCTAAGGCGTGCTCCGACGCCATAGCACATCATTAACATCCCAACTCATCTAAAAGCTCGAGCAATATTATTACCTATCAGCTATATATCTCGACAAAGATAAATTCTTTTCCAGAAACCACAAGCTCACATTTCCAATTATGCCAATTGAGGTTTTAACTCTTCGCAATACTGAAGATAATGAAGGAATTAACCTGAAACCTGAGGGAAGATCCAGCGATCGAGGTCGGCTTGAACGGGACGGCGCATTGCTGGGGCTGTTGCTTCTGGGCGGGGCGCGGGGCGGCGAGGAGGGCAGAGGTTTTAGGGCAGGGAACGGTGTAAGAGGCCATGGACGACGATCGACGGGACTGCGCTGCGAGGGGTCTGATCTTGGGGGGAGAATCCCGGTTTGTAGGAGCGGAATTTGCTAGAGGGCGGAGAGATCGAGTGAGGAAGTCAAAGATTTGATGAAGAGAGGTGATTATAGAGTGTGTGATTATATAGGTGGGGCGATAGATACTATGGGAGGTGGGTTTTTTTTTAGGTTTTAGAGAGAGAGGGGAGGAGAGAGA
The DNA here is from genome assembly GCA_025642025.1 of Rhododendron ferrugineum. NCBI lineage: Eukaryota > Viridiplantae > Streptophyta > Magnoliopsida > Ericales > Ericaceae > Rhododendron > Rhododendron ferrugineum. Next base: position 16,309,791 of record JAOTQK010000004.1, read on the forward strand.
GAGAGAGAAGTGATCCAGATGGTGGTTGAAGACAGTTGAGTAGGGGACGAGACCTAGACAACTGGCATGTTTGTTACTACTGGTAGAGGTAGTGTTAAGTGTTAACTATTGTTTATGATTTGATTTTTTATTTATTTTTTATTTTTAAAAAAATTATTTTCGACTCGGCTCGGGTCCGGTTTCTTGCCCTCCGGTCCGGTCCAGTTTCGACAATTTGTGGGCCCTTTCCGAACTCACAACAATTATCGAAATCATTTATTTTTTAGAAATCGTTGAAAGTATAGACCTTTTAAGAAATCACATAGATCGGATACCATTTGATAAGATTTCGAAATGCATTAATCTTGTGATAAAAAATGTGTGCAACACTGGATTGCAACCCACTTAACACATTTATCGGAAGCTTAATGCATTTAAAAATCCAATCAAATGGTATCGAACCGACGTGATTTTTGACGTGGCCAGTGTTCTCGACGAGTTCTAAAAAGTAAACGGTTCCGATTATTGTTGTGGGCTTAGGAAAAGTCAAAATTTTGTCGAAACTGGAAAGCAAACTGGAGGGGAAGAACTGGATCAGAGCTGAGTCCCTTGATAGTAGTAGATTAGTAGTAGTAGTATCATAAGGAGTACAGGCAGAATGGTGCAGCGCCTAGTCGCCTACGCTTAATTTCACTTCAACGTTCAAAAGTGTTTGACGGTTCAAATTTAAAAAAAAAATATCAATGAAAGAATTTGTTTAAAATCTGAGACTATTAATTGCCGAGGCAGATGATCCGAATAAAGCGTTGTACCCTGTAGTGCACCTGGGGCGGGTCACGGTATTCAAATTAAAGGTTCTTCATTGTAGACTTTAGGAAAAAATATCTCATTTATATAATAACAGTCTTGCTATTGTTAGTCCACTGAGCTGACGATAAGTACACTAAAAAACAAAAAAAACACGTATTTCTGTGAAATTTTTACACCATTTAATACACATTTATACACTTATTATTGTCAGCTCATTTGGCTGATTTTTAGAATTTTCCATATATAACAATGTTCCTTTCGTCTCCGGTTGTTGGTGGCTTTTAGGCCGGTCCCGTTTCGCTAAGGTTTTTATTTTGTAAGTACTTATTTTTCGCTTTACGAAATAGATCATTCTTTCAAAATACATCACTTTTGGGCTCCATTTGTTTCGATGTAAAACAGTTCACAATTTTTTTTAAAGACATTATACAGTTCAAATAATTTTTTGATTCTTATTTTTCGATGTTTGGCTGGAATACAACATTAGAGAGAGAATTAGCGAAAGAAAGAGCACGAACTGAGGAATACATACAATTAGAGAAACTGTCACCATGTGTGAGAGAGGGAGAGAGATGTGGGTTGATTGCATTGGTTCAGAGCAAGACAATTCCAAGGGAAAATAACGGCTCAAAACGTGTTTTGATAATTAATACCTGCCAATGATAGGCTGAGAACATTTGTTAATGTTGAAAATGTCCTCAGCGGGTATTAATTATCAAAACACGTCTCTGGCCGTCATTTTCACTAATTCTTCCAATTGCTCTATGGACTGAGCGAAAGGGCGTACTGACAAGTTTGTAAAATGAATTTACGCCCAGCGGTAAATCATTTTTGGTGTTTCGATGGAAAACGTTTTATAAGAGAAGATGTTTTACCCACATTTTGTTCAACCAAGCACAGGAAAATAGAAAAATAATTTACATGAAAATATTTTTCAATTGAAACAAACGGAGTCTTAATTCAAAAAATAAATACTTATTTTTCAAATAAGTATTTATTTTAGTTAGTAGAACGGAGCCTTTAAAAATTTAACTTATTAAAATTACCTTATCATGGCACTTGTCGTATTTTAATTTTATTTTTTTACCCTAAACATCCTTTAATAAATCCATTATTTTTTATTACTTATAATTAAATTTAATAGAAAAGAGTCAACTCATTAGTATCTTTTTTCATTTACTGGGAGAAACTCGTCCATGATGTTTAAAATAAAATAAAATAAAATAAAATAAACCATATCGACCGGGTTTAGCATTAGAGCCCACAGACTAGTCAACCCTTTTCACTTGGGCTCAGAACCCAACTCGGCCCGCCTTAACGGCCCACAGTCCCATTACCAACTATAAACCCTAGCTACCTTCACTTCCCCACCCCATCGTTTCTTACGAGCGCACAAGAACACAAAAGCCTCTCGCTAGAGCTCAGGACAGATCCGCCGCCGCCGCCGCACAGTCGCAGCATCAGTAGCAGAAATGGGAGTAGAAATGGAGGCAGCGAAAACTGTCAAGGATGTCTCTCCTCACGAGTTCGTCAAGGCCTATTCCTCCCACCTCAAGCGCTCCGGCAAGGTCTCTCTCTCACTCTCTCTGCGTCTCTGTGTGTTTATACGCATATTTGAGCTAGGTTGGATGCGTTTGTTTTAGGGTTGAAGCTCGATTTTAGAGGGCGATGATTCATATGCGTAATGGAGTAGTAGTATAATATTGGAGATATATAGTTGGGTTCTTGTTCGAGGGTGTCTTTTACTTTTTGATTGATCTATGTGTGAGAATACGTTCTGATCCAATGACAGATCAATTGTTTTTTTTGTTATATAGAACCATCTCAAGCATGTATAGATATGTAATTGCGATGATAATTATGCATGCGCTATGGAGTTTAATGATGATGAGAGCGTAGAAAAGGTTGGAGAAGTATTTGTTGGTTTCTCGACCAGCATTCTCTTCTATTCAGTGTTCTAAGAGTCGCAAGGCGCTAGGCTGGTGGAAGAGGGGCACCTGGTGTCTAGAGGCTGACTCGACTAACTTTCTAGGTGGCCGACTAGTCGGCGCATAGGACGTTCATCTGGGCGTTGGACCCTTAAGTGGGCCGCCTAGACCAATTTTTAGAACAGAGGCACTCTAACAGGAAAACCCCTACTGATCCTAAATTGGAATGAAAGATTTTATTAATAGCATAGTTTGAAATTGGGAAGGCGCAAAATGGCCTCAATTTATAAATTTACGAGTCTTCCTTGATTTGAGTAAATATTTGAGTGTAACTCTATTTAATATGGGTTGGAGTCAAGGAGTGATTTGAGTGAAGGTTGTTTTAAGGGGGTTTGCTCAACTTTGAGTTTCAGTGGAGATTTGACTTTTGAGCTGGGTCCGGAGATGCTTTTCTGGTGCCTTTTGTTTAATAAACTTACTTATTGTTAATTTGCATGAGTCACTGTGTATCCTATGCTGTCTATTGTAGTGTTTTCACACTAAATTCTAGATGTAGGAGTGCATTGTAGGTCATCTTATATGCTAGAGGAAAAATTTGTTATCCATTTGTGCATTCATCATCGACCTGTTTTTCATTTCTCTAACTTTGTTTAGTGTCTAGGTTTCATATTTGTATTTGCATATCTTTTTGGTCAAATTTGGAAATAATAACGGTAGTTGGATGCTGGGTATGATGAGAAGATTGGACTTATACTTCAGTTCTTGTGTACTTTCTATTTACAGTTGCCAGTGTGGGAGTGCGAGGTCAGTGAGCTGTCGTCCATAATTACACGAATGTGAGCGTGTTGCATATTGGAATCCAATTTTATGCTTTACTACTAAATTTGTAAGGAGAATATGCTCCCAACTCCCAACATTGGATACACAAGAAATAAGGCCAGTATGCGAAGTTGTATTGTTTGAATCTTCGCCCCTGATAGCTACTGCACTTTCTCTCGAAGATTGTGTTAGCAATGTGATTAGTAAATGTCTTGTGGGGGGTTTTGAGCCATTGCTCTTATGTTGTTTTGGTAACTTTTAAAGAGTACAATGTTTGCAAGTGCGTGCATTGGTGGGATGATCAATGTGATCACTGTTTTGTTATTGGAAATGCCAACTTTTGCTGTGCTGTACTCAAGATTGTAACCTTCACCTTTATTCTCATTGTTATTGTGGGGTCATTACAGTGTAGCAACTTCATGGCCATATGGTGATGTGCAATATTTGTGTACAATGTCATTGACTCATCCAAGAACTTGGGAACGTACAAGACAGACAGCTGTATGATTGCCCTAACGTTACTTGTGGTCCTTTCTAATGGTCTGTTTGATATTCCTTTGCTCTATGATAGATGGAGTTACCGCAGTGGACAGACATTGTGAAGACCGGTACGTTCAAGGAGCTTGCCCCATATGACCCTGATTGGTACTACATTAGAGCTGGTGCGTGATTCTTCATTTTGCCTTCCTCCATCCATTGTGCCCATGAGCGCACGCATGTAATTTGTCCATGCATGTAATTCGCTTATAACTCAAACCCGATTTGCGTGGCAGCTTCTATGGCAAGGAAAATCTATCTCAGGGGCGGCCTTGGTGTTGGAGCTTTCCGGAGGATCTATGGTGGGAGCAAGAGAAATGGCAGTCGCCCACCCCATTTCTGCAAGAGCAGTGGCTCTGTTGCAAGACACATCCTTCAACAATTGCAGAACATGAACATCATTGACTTTGACTCGAAGGGGTAAGCTTCTCTATACACCTTTTGGGTTTAATGATTCATGCTCTATCCACTACTGTGCAACATTGCCACTGCTCTTTCATTTTTCTGATGACCACATAAAAAATGTGAGACAATCCACCAGGGCCTGACCTTTTTCTCATTTCATCCATTGTTCTGGAAGTTATGATTTTATGGTGTGTTGTTTCCCACTGGACTAAATTGCACTTGCATTATCCCGTGTTATGCATGGGCCTTCTGATTTATGAATACTTGTAAAATTAGATTCATTAGTAATTTGAACACAAAATTACGTACGAATATTATTTTTGAAATACTAAAAGTATCGATTGATTTTACCTCACAAATAAGAAAATAGGTGATAGTTAAGAAGTTTCATACAAATTGATAGGAATGATAAGTAAGACTCAGCAAATGAAATAAGTGGTGGGAATATGTGATTTTTCGTTTCATTTTTTATTCTGGAAGTTCAGAATCTAGAATTTCTGATGTCGCCCATTGAATACATTAACATTGCCATTCTGTATTTGGCCTATAACAAAGTGTTGAACCTCATAGAAGGATTTCAGGCGCCATATGTTCATGTATATTGCAGATGAGATGACAACTGATTTTTTCCATTTTATTCAAACAACAGTATTGACGGTTAGGGTATGGAGCATTTGCACAGTCAGTTCTATCGGTTGTACTATTTTTGGCTTTTGGGAAGCGAGTATTTTTCAGTTTGAGATAGTATATCCCTATGTTAGCCTATTCGGAGTACTCTTTTACCCTGTTCTTCGGTGATTGAATTTATTACATTCTGAAAATTATTCTTGTGTATCAGTGGGAGGAAAATCACATCGAGCGGCCAGCGTGATCTTGATCAAGTTGCTGGAAGGATCGTGGTTGCCATTCCCCAGTGAGAGAGAGATGGAATCAAGCGTCTTTATGCGCAGCATTGGATACCCTGAATTATAAGTTTGGTTGTTCGGATGAGAGTAGATTTAGTGTACTGTTTGCACACAACAATTTTTCCCCGATCGTTTGCCTGGTACTTCATGATGAAGATGTCTATTTTTGGATTTGATGCTTTTGTTGTCAACTTGGGTTTTATGATCTTTAATTTATGAGCTCATTTCCAGGAAGATTTTTTTAGAGCGCAAAATATGTACCGCATTTAGATAAGAGAATTAAAACGACTACAACTACTATAGAACAAATACTCCACTGTCTAACGTACTCGTTGGAGAAACCATTTTGCACCACTGCTGCTTGTTTAGCGCATCTCCAGCCCCAGCCCATTTTTTGATCAAAAGGCTCTCTTTGGTATGAACAATTCAATTTTTAACCCTAACCACCGTCCTCTGCCACTCACCACCGCCAGTGCAACACTCAGGTCTCTCTTTCTCTCTCTCCAACACTACATGCCACTCACTGCCACCGGAATTGTGACACTCAGGTCTCTCTTTCTCTCTCTCCAACACTACATGCCACTCACTGCCGCTGTAACTGTAACACTCAGGTATCTCTCTCTCCAACCACTACATGCCACTCGCCACTGCCGAAACTGTAACACTTAGGTCTCTCTCTCTCCAACCGCTACAAGCTACAACTGGTGACCTTCAAAGCCTCTAGGCTCTAGATCTGTATTCTGCTACCCTAGCCGGAATTGCCGTCGCCGCAGACCCTTGTTGGAGTTGATGACGACGACGACGACTGTTGTAGTGCATTCAATCTCCGTCATTGTGATGTAGAACACGTGGAGGTCCAATTTCATGATCAATTGGACCGGTCGAAGCATCGGAAGTCCAAACGTTGTTTAATTGCATATTACCCGATTTGGCAACTTTCGGACGAGCTCGGATCGGGCCCAAACT
>JAOTQK010000004.1:16316239-16350599 GCA_025642025.1 Rhododendron ferrugineum
TAGACCGTAATTCCTTTTACGTTGATTCTTTTTGGAAAAGTCTTGTTTTTCTTTCCCGTTTTCAATTTTAGGAAAAGTCCCAAATTCTGGGACTTTTCGTTTTTGAGTTAGGTTTTTGCTAGGGTTACGCCTTTTTCTCTAAAGGGATTGTAACCTAATGTTTAAGCAGCTTTTTATCAATAATATTGCAGAGATTCTCTCTTTCTTTCTTATGCGCAAGATTAGCTCGTTGCGACGAGTTGTTTATCTCGTTTGAACTAGTACGCTAACTAGTATCTCGTGAATTCCGCTGCGTCACATTGCTTGTCTTGAGTGTTTTCATTGGTTGCTCTATAGTGACCATCAAGTTATATTTTTGGGTGCTATATTTGCTATGGAGGATTTAATATTTTATATAATAATATCGTGGGTTTCACTAATCTAAAGTATTTATATGCTATACCTATATGCGGTGGGTACCACTATTTTATACCACCTCCATCCCAAATTGTTGTCTCTCTTTCCTTTTTGTGGCATCTCAAAAAATTGTTCATATATTTTTTAATTTATGGTAATATTTTATATATTCAATAGGGTTCGGTAGATCTCAATTAATTTTTGTTAAACAAAGATTTGAAATCATAAAGAGTAATATTATAGACAACTTTTTCTAGAGGTTCCAAAAAGAAAACATGCACAATTTGGGACGGACAAAATATTAAATTATATTGCAAAAGTTTGTTGATATGGGTCTTATGTAGACCGTCTCATTTAATGAGGAAAATGGCATAAAAACATTATGGGTCCGACAAAATATTATTATATATTTATATGCTAACTAATTGGGCTGGATCCCACTATTATTGTATGCATTTGATTTTTATTTTATAAAACGGGTTCCACAAGGAAAGGATTTAAAGGTATGGAAAGTGATTTTTTGAATTCTGCAAACTACGATTAAAAATCGTCTCTCCGCTTTTATAGATATAGATATAGATAATCAAACCAGCATTACGAACCAAACAAGTAACAAGTCAGGTTTAAACAACTCAGTCATCAGCTTCTTATAATCCTAGTAGTATCTTGAACGAAAACAAAATACAAAATAACATTCACTTGAATTTTCTACACATTCATAGTTATTTTTTTAAATTAAAATAAAAACAAAATACAAAAAGCAAAACAAAATGTGTGAACGTCAATTGTAAACCCACAGGACCCACCCACGCCCCCTCCAACACGCTTCAATTGTAAACCCACAGGACCCACGCCCCTCCAACACGCTTTCGGTGTAGAAGTAGACCGCGCCTCTTGCGCGTCCATGTCGTCCCAAAAAGCGAAGTGTTTGAGATAAAACGAACAAGTGGGACGCAACTCTCCTATCTCATCCGAAAACACTACGAGGACCGACGGAAAAGAATTGATAGAGTACCTAACAATTGTGAGACTTGAAATAAAATGAACCGATGAAATATCACCCGAAAACACTACAAGGATCGACGGGAAAGAACCGATGGAATATCGACCAATTGTGGGCCCTTGTTTACACTATATTTCACCGCCTGTCGATGATCGACCGAAATGTGGCAATTATGAGAATACTTCCTATTTTATTAATTCGTATTAATAATATAACTAGTTTTTATTTCTTTTATTTATTTGTATTTTAATGAAGTGCAGAACACTTGACATGCTTCTACACATTTTGAAGTTGAAGGGAAATTATTTGGACAAAGTGGAAGCAAAGGAGATTGAAGAGTATTGAAGAAGTTATTTCCTGCGCATCTTTGTTTTCCTATAAATAGTCTTTTTAGACCTCATTGTAACAGACACTCAATCGCCCAACGACTTATCTTTTTTTAGGAGTAGTTATAACTTGTAATTGTTCACTCGACTACTTCTATATCCAAAGTCTTGAAAACGGCAAGAAACCAAACTCCACTATTCCACGTTCACATTCCAACACTCGTTTCATTCTTCTCCGTTGATTTCTCCAGCACTCGTTTCATTCTTCTCCGTTGATTTCGATCAGTCGAGAAATTTGGTTAACAGCCCCACAATTGTGTGGTATCCATTTGTCCCTTTCCCCGTCGGTCCCGGCATTAGGGATTTCGCCACGTGTTAATTCCATGTGGGGAGAATCTACGCATCTCGGAGCTCTAGACCCCCCCGCTACGTCCCCTTTACGGAATCTTTACACCGTCGTGGGAGAGAGAGAGAGTGAGAGAGAATCTATAAAGCTGAAAAAGAAAAAGGTAAAAAATAAGCGCAAAAGATTCTACAAATCAAAAACTATTAATATGCCTGTTGCTTTACGATTCCGTCAGGGGAGATTTTGAGAGTTAACTCAGCTTTCCTTTTCGAACATCCATCCGCCTTCTATCTCTAGGGTTTGCCCTTGATCTCGTCGTCGCTGCCAAACTTTTTACTCTGTAAGTGTTTCTCTAATCTTCTGTCACTGTTGTTTGTTTGATCCTAATGTGTCAAAATGAATTGTGTAACGGAGGAGGAGGAGGAGGTGATATGCTATGTATGGAAAATCAATTTGATTCGAAACCTCCCGGTTGCTATCAATTCCTTTGGGACCAGTTGATACGGGCTTTGCCTCTGCTTTAATTGGGCCCTTCTAGTGGAGGGTGGGATTGGTCATAGGATTAGTCGAGGTGTGCCTAAGTTGTTCCAAACAATTGAGTTATCTAAAAAATGAAGAGAAGCACCGGAATCGATAGGGTTCAGTGAATGGTAAAAAATGACACTGAATGCGACTAAATTATTAGAAACTGGGAGGAAGATCAGTAGAGGAGAAACTTAGTATATGGGATGTATATTTTTTGTAATGGTAGCAATAGAAATAGCAAGATAAGATACCAAAAGTGAGCAGTTTCTCTACTAGGTTCGAGTACTGACAAAGATGGAGAGATTGAGAATGTTGGAACATAAAATTAAATAGGTTGGCTCAACTAGCGGGGTGCTTTTAGCCCATACCAGAGTGGAGTGAAGAAATTATTGAAAGATAGCATTGTCTTGTGCGAGAAATGGTTGGGCAACCAATAAATAACACATGATTGAAAAGTGAGTGCAGCTGAGATGGGAATGTAAAGATGGATGTGTTTATTATAAGAGAGAGAGATTAGATGTCATAGCATTTTTGAAATGGTAGGGGTGGTATAAGTTGAGAAAAAATACAAATTAAGATGACTTTATGACAAACAACAATGGCATTGGAGAAGTAATAGGTGATTGTAGGTGGAAATGCTTGGGGAGGGGAAGACTTATATTGACATGTAATATTTTGGCGAAAAAATAGGTGAATCTATTCATCTCCATACAGCTATGGAGAAAATGATTCTGTTAGGATTATTGCTATATTTAGACAATTTCACCAGGAAAATGTGGAGTTTTTATTCATCTAATAATTTCGTATTTGGATAAGCTATTTGTTACTTTGTATTCAGATTGTTTTAGGTTCATGGAGAGTAAAATCAAGCTTCCGAGTGCAATAGTTGTTACTACTGTACTTGTAATGTTTGGTCTTAGACTCTTAGCTTTTCTTTTTACCCTTGTTGAGTAGTATGAGATGATGGTGGTCTGCATTGGACCTAATTGTAAACTATTTTCCTTGCAAAATTTTATTCCACTTAAATGATTCTACAGCCTGAATAAGTGGTGTTTGAGCTTGTCATCCCACAAGATATGGGTGCCACAATTACATTATCAGTCATGCATTTATATGTGATGCACATGTCATAATTTTGAACTGGAGTAGTCTTTTTGCGAGCTGTATAGTCCAATAATACCACTCACTGGTAAAAAGCGCAATCACAGCGCCCCCAGTCTGTAAACTACCCCTTCCACAATAAAATTCTGCCCTCAGATCCCAGGACTTCTCCCATTTCAAGGTCTGCCCTCAATCCTTGGACTACCCAAAGCTGCTAGTCATTAAGCTAGCTAGCCGTTCCTCCTCTGTCTGACGGAATACTTTCTTTCTTTCACAACAACCTTCACAGCTCTCAGCCGAGTCTGACAGCTTAGAGGTTTCTCTGATCAGGAAATTGATTCTCCTCGTTTTCCCTAAATCTGATTCGGCAGACCTGGCAGAACTTGGCAAGCTTTACAGAGTAGGGGTGAGGTCACCATACTAATATATAGATGGTTTGAATCAAGCGAAACCAAAGGCATTCGTTGCACCCAAGATGCTAAGGAATCACAGACTTTTGGAAGGAAACGAACGTGGCACAGCACTTGCTGTAAAATGGGTTCGCTAAGGACTAAGCAGTAAGGATAGGGTCTTGTATATCACACTCAAGGTTTTAAACGGTAATGGTAGTTGTGTACCGGTAGCGGGAGTACTAGTTATCAAAAAAATCAAATAACGGTAGCGGGAGTACCGAGCGATACATACCAGGAATCAGGTGCACCGATCATGAACTTTTTGAAATAATTTTTGGTGTCAAAGCAGTCATACCGGTCAAATATCAATCATGAAGCTAACAAAATTCAGATACAAAGCGATACCTATAGCGGCCGCTAGTTGCAGGATCGCTTTGGTTTTAGTGAATTTTGCCCTTTTGGAAGGAAGTGCACCGTGTTGGGAATTATAGTAGGATTCCTTTGGTTTCGTTGAATTTACCTTTTCGGAAGGAAAAAGTGTAACATATATCGGAACATGCATTCCACAACATAAATGGCAAGTGTAGTTTTTTTTTTTTTTTTTTTTTTGATCCTGGCAAGTGTAGTTGGCTATTTAATTTTTCCTAGTAACACTGCTGCTGATGACTACCTTCTAGTCAGGAAGTTTTCTTTTTTGTGTGCCTGTGGCTCGATAAATCTTAAAAATCCATTTCAATTCTATTCTGGTGTGTGCATCAAACAACTTGTTTGAAATAGGTGTTCAGGCTACTTTTCTTGAATGCAACTTTGGGCAGAAAAACACTGCAAAGTGCAAACCTTTCTAGGTGGATGGGCTCTTGTATAAATTTGATTTTCAAACAAGTTAAGCTTCGAAATATTTTGCGAATTTACCTTGTAATTTCTGCCACGTATTTAGCTATGGTGAATCATATTGTGCTATTGGTGTTGAACCAGATATTAGCATTGCCATTCTGGACCTAACACGTTTTTTTTTTTTTTTTTTGCAGTAGTTTATCTTTCCCTCTGAGTTGCTCTCAAGTTTTGTGCATTTCCACCAGCTTCAATATTAAGTTGTCGTTTTCTGTCAGATTAGAGGGTTAATGTATGAATGAATTGTTTTTTTTTGGTTTCTTCTTGGAAGGAAGTTTAGAAGAATCACAACTATACCGCTTTTCTGAAGGAGTGGTACTGTGGTTGGGCTTCAACTCACTTTATACTGAATGCAAGACAGTAGTAATTTGTTTTTGGATTTTTGGTAATGTTAGGATGGGAGCATGGTGGAATTTTTTTATGTAGATATTAGGAATGATTTTGCTCAGAAGAGTTGTTTGTCAATATGATGTTGGTTGGTTCCTAGTCTGCATGTAGGATCCAAAATTCTTTAAAGAAGAATGGATGAGGACCGAGCACCAGCTTTCGTGCTTCCAAGTTGGATGGGACAGAATCAATCTGAGATGGCGGAATCTCGTCTCTTCATCATTTCTTGCTTTATTGCTGGCTTAATCGGGATCCTGACTATAGCCTACACTGCCTTCCAATGGAGAAGAAACATCAACTTGAGTTGGATGAAAGCTATAGCTAGGTCGAAGAAAAACCCAAAGGCAAGGAATAAGGTTCCCGTTTCTCCTCATACATGGGTGTTGGAATCTATATCTCGAGGAAAAAGTTTGAACTGCTGTGTGTGCTTAAAATCAGTCTCTCCTTCTCAAGCTCTTGGTCCAATGGTGGCCTCTGATACTTTTATACACTGCTGTAGCATATGTGGTGCGGCTGCTCACTTAGGCTGTTCCCCAACTGCGCACAAGGATTGCAAGTGTGTGTCTATGGTTGGATATGAAAATATGGTACACCAATGGGCAGTCCGGTGGACTGAGGTCACAGATCAACCGGATGAAACTTCCTTCTGTAGCTATTGTGAAGAACCATGCAGTGGGTCTTTCCTTGGGGGATCCCCTATTTGGTGTTGCTTGTGGTGTCAACGGCTGGTTCACGTTGACTGTCACAATAGCATGTCCACTGAAACAGGTGATGTTTGTGATTTGGGCCCGTTTAGAAGGCTGATTTTATCTCCCCTATTAGTTAAGGAGCTGAACCACTCTTCTTCGGGTGGATTTTTGAGTTCCATCACCCATGGAGCTAATGAGATTGCGTCTTCTGTGCGTGCTACTATTAGGAGTCAAAGCAAGAAGCACAAGCAGGGAAATGACACCTCTGCAGACAACAGTGATGGCAGTGCTATTGGGGACCCATCCACAGATAGTACTGCTGAAACTCCTCAAAAAATGAACGGATCTCATAGGATGGATGAAAGTATTAATGGAAACCTGAATGTTGGTGCGGCAGATCAGCACCAAGATGGTGATGCTGTTAAAAAAATGGATTCTCTGCCTAGTTTTAAAAGAAGTTCATCAATCAATCAAAATGACGAGTCTCATAATTCAGGGTTGAAACAGAGATATGAGATAATTGATTTGGCGCCGGATGCAAGACCCTTGTTAGTTTTCATTAACAAGAAGAGTGGGGCTCAGCGAGGAGATTCACTCAGGCAGCGGTTGAACATGCTCTTGAATCCTGTTCAGGTCAGATTCTTCAAACCCCAATCCCCCCCCTCCTCTCTGTGTGTGTGTGTGTGTGTGTGTGTGTGTGTGTGTGAAGCAATAAGCATCGGTCTTGTTAATGGGCGGTGGATAATACTCACGTAACACATAAAAGTCAGGATTCCAATACACAATTCACACCAAAATACTCATTCATATCTTACCATATACTTTTCATGAATTTTAATGCACATTTTGTCATTATCCACCACACCAAGGGGGAGCATTAGCATTTTCCACGAAACATATATTCCCTCTGGAATGTTTGTGAATGATGTTGGGCTAGTCACTGCAGAATGTATTGTTTAAAAGGCCATCGTCTTGTTTAAGTTTTTAAATATTTGACATTTGATGGTGCTCCCTCTAGGTTTTCGAGTTGAGTTCAGCACAAGGACCAGAGGCGGGTCTCTACTTATTTAGGCGGGTGCCCCACTTCAGAGTTCTTGTATGTGGAGGAGATGGTACCGTTGGCTGGGTGTTGACTGCCATAGACAAACAAAATTTTGTTTCACCTCCCCCTGTTGCGATCCTTCCTGCAGGAACAGGGAATGACTTGGCCCGGGTTTTGTCTTGGGGAGGTGGTTTGGGTTCAGTGGAGAGACAAGGTGGCCTTTGCACTGTCTTGCGCCACATAGAACATGCTGCGGTAACCATCCTTGATCGATGGAAGATCGCAATTCTTAACCAGGAGGGAAAGCAACTTCAACCACCAAAATTTATGAACAACTATCTAGGTAAGCCAATGCATTTTATTTCTCAACCACTCAGATTGTGTCTAGAGGTTGAAGTGCAAGCTCTTGATGTAGATTGCAAACTTAGTGTCATAAAATGAGCATTCGCTTGGCAGGCGTATTGATGGTTCATACCTTGCTCCTGAGGGCTGTGAACCGCATCCGAGAACATTTAAGTTTGTAGATTTTCAGATTTGTGATTTGCTTTTGTTGAATAATTGGATGGGGAGAAAGAAGGCGATTCAGATCTGGTTCTGGGCTCGAGGCTTAGGAAGTGCTGAAATGAGACAGCAATTAAAAATGTTGGTTAAAAAAATTACAGCAATTAAAAATGATTTTAGTCTGGGCATAACACCTAAGGTTAGAATCATACCAGACGCACCAAAGACTACAACAGAAAAAAGCAATAACAGTACCCATGAAATCCCCAATTGATGGGGGACTGACTCTATCCTTTCAGTTAGTTGCAACATTTAATTGCCTTCGGAGCTGTCTACAGGGGGCTAGGGCTCATCCTGCTGCAGTATGGTGGGGGAGGAATGCAAGTAGACCTTACCTTTGGCAATATATTTACATAGTAGCTGCTCTTAGAAAGTTGTACCTTCAAAGATTACGAGCTTCATAAATCTATCAAACCTGCTCTCTGTGAAGTTATCGAAAAAGACACGTTACATTAGAATTCCTGCATTCTCTAGAAGTTGGATCTGTATTATCAACTTATTAGTGACTTCTCAAAACCATCTGAAACCTAAATGATCTACAAAAACTTCCATTAGTTGGTTGTTGGTGGCTCTAGCTTCTTTGGCCTCGTCTTTATACTGCAAAATCATTCCTTGGCTACGGAAGTAAGAAAACGTTGACGCAGATGATTCATAATCAACTAAGAATGCTCAGTTTGAGTTGGTCCTGCTTTGAGGCCACCAATTTCGAAAGTGCACTTCTTCTATTCATTTAGTTATTCGCTTTATAGCCTGTTTGGTGGGTTTGGTCTGTCAGGTTATCTGGTAGGACCCATTGTTGGTCATCCAGTGAGATTTGTGTTCTAGAGTGTGGGGCAGTGCCCAATAATATGTTGCCCTTTGCATGGGGCTTCGTTTGGAATCTGTAGGTTCATGTTCTTATTTCAGTTGTTATCTTATGTTTCAAAGTTCATAAGTTTTAGCATTTTACATTAGTTTGTCATGGTACTCCAGTGCATTATGGTGACAAACAGGTCATTGTTGTTGCAGGGGTTGGTTGTGATGCAAAGGTTGCTCTTGAAATCCATAATCTAAGGGAGGAGAACCCGGACAAGTTCTGTAACCAGGTAACTACGATTTTACTTCCAAATGAGTTTTGAATTCCCTTTCAAGGCTATACAAGTGACTCATGTGGGACTTTCCGAAGCACCCAAAAAAAAAAGTGACTCGTGTGGTCTTAGGAAGACTGAAGTAGTCCATTTGTTGAAATCACTCTTAAATTTTTCGTAAGGGACACTTTCCAAACTGTGGTTGCTCTATAGTTGTAAGATTTTAGATCTGCAAATTAACAGTTTTCCTTAGTGTCAAAGTCAAACAATGGGCTGAATTTGGCATCTCTCTCTCTCTCTCTCTCTCTCTCTCACACACACACACACACACCCACACACCCGCGCGCACATTCACTTGTGTTATTGGATCTAAAGTATTCATGTTTAACCTTTTAAGGGAGGAAATGAAGTGTTTCAATGAGGTTTTTAGTCGCTTGATCCATTGCATTTGATTGCGACAATGTTTTTAAGCAATTTTCTTTTATGGAAGAGTTTGTCTTAAAGATATCAACCATCTAGAAAGAAAGAGAATTTTGAATTAGAAGAGATTGACACATTTCTGGAAGTATTACCAGTACTGCCTCCATTAAATCTATCTTTGTTGACAGAAAAATTTGGTATTTTCTGGAAGTATTACCATTACTGCCTCCATTAAATCTATCTTTGTTGACAGAAAAATTTAGTACTCGTTTACAGGATATTAAGCTCTAAAATGCTGTTTCCTAAAAGTCGGCCTAGGCGGTCACCCAAAGCCTAGATTTTAGGGTTAAGTGATATTTTAACAAAAACAAAGTATATGACATCTACCGATTTTGTGTTAGTACTAAAATTTTGTTTTGACTTTTGAACATCGAACTTTGTATTTGACTAGTTGTATGTTTTTGTTTTTTTTGATCGGCTATTTGACTAGTTATTTGTTACTGCTTACTACTTACTTTCTAGTTGTTACTTTAGTCTTACTCGTTTTCCCCTAGCAGGGAGGAAGATAATTTGTAAAAAAAAAAATTAGAAAAACCAACTTCCTGGCAATTTTTAGAACATTGCTAGTTATTTTTAGGACATCGAACTTTGTATTTGACTAGTTATTTGTTTTTGTTTTTTTTTGATCGGCTATTTGACTAGTTATTTGTTACCCCTTACTACTTACTTTCTAGTTGTTACATTAGTCTTACTTGTTTTCCCCTAGCAGGGAGGAAAATAATTTGAAAAAAAAAATAAAATAGAAAAACCAACTTCCTGGTAATTTTTGGAACATTGCTAAAATGTGCATGCCTTCAACATGAAGGACTGCCAATGAAGAAGAAGGAAATAAAATGTTAAACTGCGGGGTGAGTACCAACCTCCTATTAGGTAGTGTGTTGTTGTGGACTTGTTTGGTGTTTATAAAAAAAATAGAAAAACCAACTTCCTGGCAATTTTTAGAACATTGCTGAAATGTGCACGCCTTCAACGTGAAGGACTGCCAACGAAGAAGGAAATAAAATGTTTAACCGCAGGGAGAGAACCAACCTCCTATTATGTAGTGTTTGTTGTGGACTTGTATGGTGTCCTGAGTCACCATGACCGTGTGTTAACATGGTTAACTTTTCATTTAAATGACATTAAAAATCAGTTTTTTCTCCGTGTCAGCATAGCCTGTTGTTTAGAGTGGGTATGCCGTTATTGTTGTCCATTTTCTAGATTACGAAGTGGTCGAATGAATTCCAGGCTTCCAGTGAAATGTGAAAAGGAATTTAATCCTGACTTTCTTACTCTGTCACCATTTTCCCCACTCTGTGGTTCTCTGCACCAGCAATCCTCTTATGTCTCTGGTAACCATTATTCTTCCAATAAATAAGTCATCTTTGAGTACTTGTGGTCTTTGGATTAGATTCTTAACTAGAGAGCCAATCAGCCAAATAAACAATGATATGCTGATTTCTGTGTTAAGTAAGTTTCCGCGTTAAGTAAGATATGCATGTATATATTTTTCGTGCTTATTAGTTATTTTAGGCCCACAATAACTTAAAATGTCGTAGTTGTGAAATTGCTTGCCTGTGTGAATTTTAAGTCGTATTTGTGAAATTGCTGGACTCTGTGAAATTTTCAGTTGACTTAGTTCTAGTACGCTACAATCCATTTAATCTGGAGCACATTTATTAGAGTTTCGATAGTAATATTCAGTGAAAATTGTGCGCTCTCTCTCTCTCTCTCATTCTTTTTCTTTTGCTTTTGTGCGTGATTGGGGTGGGTCTGGGCTTCTCAGCTAGATTGGCTACTTGGTAATGTGATTGTAATGTGCTTATTCAGTTTATAGAGCTGATTTTACCGCTGATGTAACTGCAGTTTATGAATAAAGTTCTTTACGCAAGAGAAGGTGCCAAGACTATAATGGACAGGACATTTGAGGATTTTCCTTGGCAAATTAGAGTGGAGGTGGATGGAGTTGAGATAGAAGTCCCTGAGGTGGGTTCACAGGCAACTTTGTTGTTTATGTAGAACTCATGGTCTCCAAGTGTTTCAGAAATTGTAACTATGCTGGTGGAGATATGTAATATTCAGAACATAATGGAATTGGTCATCAAGTATTTGTAGTACATCACGAGCTACCAAATGTTGATATTTTTTAACTTGTTCCAATGCGACTCTGTCCCACCTATTCATTTTGTAACAATATTTTTGCGAATCATTTCTTTTGTTGCATTAGGTTTACAGTTTGGGTTTCACAAATCCATTTAGTTTGTTTCTTACTTCCAATATTAAATATTCCCCCCTATATTCCAGACATACTTTGGCTCTGAATGGTTCCAGTTTTGGAAATTTCACAGCACAACCATTATTGTCTGAAGATTATGATAACGACGTTCTTGATCTTTTCAGGATGCAGAAGGTGTTCTTGTTGCTAATATCGGAAGCTATATGGGTGGTGTAGACTTGTGGCACAATGAGGATGAAACGTATGATAATTTTGATCCGCAGTCTATGCATGATAAGATACTAGAGGTTGTGAGCATATCAGGAACATGGCATCTCGGAAAGCTTCAGGTAAGTTGCTTCTCCTGCTTCTGCTTTCAGCCTGTACGGTTTGTTGGTTCTTGTCTACATCTTCATCACTTTCCAATGTTGGTTAGGGCCTGTAACCGAACCACACTATCCTTTAGAGATTCTTACTTGATAGAATTCTAACCTTTCTAAGGATTGTAGTTACCTATCTCTACTCAGAGAAAAAGCTGGATATCTGTTTGGATTTTCTAGAAACTTTTCAACTAAAGCTTTTGCTCTTCTAAGCCGTTGTTTTGTGTGATACAGGTGGGGCTTTCTAGGGCTCGAAGACTTGCCCAAGGGCAGTCAATTAAGATTCAGCTTTACGCTGCATTGCCTGTTCAAATAGATGGGGAGCCTTGGTTGCAGCAACCATGTACATTGGCCATCTCTCACCATGGCCAGGTTCTCTCTCTCTCTCTCTCTCTCTCTCTCAATGAACGATTATTAGATTTTATTTGAAATCCTCTTCCTGTGGGCTGCGTTGAAGCCTTTTCAAATCGAATTCGCCTAAATAAAAGTTGAAGCTATATGACATGGCACAGTTATGTGTGTGAAAGCTTACATAGCATTTGTTTCTCGTATCTTGCTGATCTATGAAACCATTTCTTTATTATATTCTGGTTTTCTAATGCTCCTGGTACTAGTAATTTACTAAATAACACGGTTTAAACCTGCTCCTGGTATTGTATTGTTGGCCCCTCAGATTGACAGTGACAGAACTCTTGAGACATGCAGAACTTGACGTTCTCTGTGGATATCTTGTAGTTGTTAGCAGGACCTACATGTGTCGGTTTGATAATGTAGCAATAGTCCCCAGTAAATCTAGTTGGTTGGTCGAGGAATCGGTCTTATTGTTACCCTCTCTGGCCTCTCGCTACTATTACAGTTGCACCTCACACTTCAGGATTATCTGGTTACAAGTAATGGCAATTGGTTGTGGAATTGCAAATTTTGGTTCCCCTATCAAACCCTAGGAATGAAACAATGCACATTTTCAAATGATTAATGTTTTGATTTCAATGTTGAAATCAAAGACAATTTTTTCACTTGTGTCTTGACTTTTTATTCAATGTTTGCAGTACAACCAACGTGCAGCCATATATCCATGGAAAGTTTACATAGCATTGGTGTCCTCTACGATTTTAGGCTTGCATTTTATGCATTTGTTGGTCTAATGACATGGGCCATCAAGGGAACCTGGGGGCTGCCGTTGGTTTCTAACCCCTACTTCTCTTGGTTGCTTTTTACACGCCCCATTTCTGACACGTGTAGTGGTCCTTATGTCCCTGACCAGTGCATTTGGCAAACATTCTAGGCTAACTCTGCCCTTTTCTAAGATAACCAGTTACTCCTCCGTTTCCATTTTCTTTTCTTTGAGTCATAGAATGTAGTGGAAAATATGTTTGACCTCCTTTGGAATGCTGATTTATATATATATTTTTGGTATATCGGAAATTCAAAGGATACTAAAACAGAAAAAACAGAACCATAGTTTAAAGGTTACAAAACAACACTAAAAGTCTAAAACTAGTCCCTAAGGACCTAAGGTGACCCACACCCAAGGCATCTTCACGGATGAAGAATCTGACTGAAGGTGGGGGCTCCTCATGCACCAAGAGGTATCCCCTTTGTTCAGAATGCTGATTGATATGTGGGTGTTGAAAGTAGCAAGCTCTTTTGAGGATTTGAAATATGTGAGTAAACGCAATCCTCACTTATGTGCTCTTGCCTCTGTTGGGCCTGGAGTGCCCCCTTGGAATTGGTTACACAATGTCACTCTTTGAAACCGCTCTAAAAAAAGACTTCCGGGTGCGATGTTGAATGCCATAAAAGACTTAATTGAAATCCTCCCTGACACCAATTGGTTTTAGGAGAGATGGTGAAAAAACGGTCCGACAAGTGGTATTAGAGCCAGGATGTCATGGGTTCGAGTCGCAAGAGCGTCATCATGAGGAAGGGATTGTTGGGCCCAAAGTGCCCCCATGGATTTAGTTACACAGTGTCACTCCCTGCGACCGCTCTAAAAACAGACTTGCAGGTGCAATGTTGAATGCCATAAAAGACTTAATTGAAGCCCTCCCTAACACCAATTGGTTTTAGGAGAGATGGTGGAAAAGCGGTCCGACAGTTTGAATCGGTAGTCTTCTGGGGAATTGTAAACATTGACCTGTGGTACTTGTGCTGCTGCTTTAAGCCCACCAGCAGCATACATGATGCTCTGGTAATTGCATGTCGCCATGTCCCATTTCGATCTGAAGATAGATAACCACAATTGAGCAAAGAAGTCCACGTCTTTGCACTACCTCTATTAGGACCTAACCCTTGGAGGGATGGTATGTCCCTGGTTATTCAATTAGTTAACTATGTACGGTTCTGAAGCCAGGCACGGGAAATGGAATTTAGTTTCAAAATATGATGCATCTATCTACATTCCGAATCGATGTAAATGATCCAGTTATGCTGAGTGCAGTTTATTATTCTCTATTCGGTTCGGGCCTACTTTTGGGCTTCATACACAGGATCCCTCGTATTTTGGAGGCAAAATCTTAGGCTGTGTTTGTATCACCGATTAGTGGGGACATTTACAAAGCAAAGGAAAATGATGGGGATCCGTTTTAGCTGGTATCTTTTGCTTTACTTTTCCTTCTTCCATGACTCAAACACAGCTTCACTGGTTTGAGTAGTTTAACAATTTCTGCGCGATTTTGACTTGTTGTACAGGCCTTCATGTTGAAGAGAGCAGCCGAGGAACCTCTCGGTCATGCGGCAGCCATTATTACCGATGTGCTAGAGAATGCCGAAACAAATCATGTAATCAACGCTTCACAGAAACGAGCTCTTCTTCAAGAAATGGCTCTGAAGCTATCCTAGAGTCGTTCCTGCCCACGCCAACACGAGATAAAATACATAGTTATGAGCTGCAGCCGGTTTTTGGAGTATTGCTTCTTTTGTGTTTATACATCTCTATCGGCTTGTCATTGTCATCTGTATTGTAGTATCTTTTGAAATCACACTTATGGCTGGTAGCTCAAGTTTCTTGTAAATGAAGTTTAATTAGTAGCAAATTAGAGAGAGACTTCCGGGGCGGGTTTGTACAAGGCAGAGTAGGTGTGCCTTTTTTTTTCCTGAGGATTGGAGAGGGTTTTTTTCTTCTTCTTGTTTTTGGGCTAGGTTATTTGTTGTTATTTGTTAAGATGCACAGGAGACTGATTGGAACTAGCACAGATGAAAAGAATATAGATGGCTTGTTGAAGGGTTTGGCTTGTTATTCAAATCAACTTGTTTCTTTTTTTAGTAAACCAACTCGATTGCAAGTCCCCAAGTGATTGGGACATAAGGCTCGGTTTGGTTTGGTTTGATTTGGTTAACTCAATTGCAAGTCTGGGGAGTAGTTTTCGCAGAAAATTGGTCCTCCTCGCCGAAATGCCTTTTTCCTTTTTCTATTCATTGGAAGTACAAAATGTTGTACTTCCTTCGTCCCATTACTCAAATTTGATGGTTTTAACAATTCATTACTGTTTTTTGCGATGCTTCGTTTTCGGTAGATTGATAAGATTGCAGTAAGCCTATGGACTTTTTATTTGTTTACTTTTTGTTGCCCATGTAGTGTGTTTCCTATTGTATGGCATCATATAGAAACTTACATCAAGCATGGAATTTCGGTACATCTTTGGCAGCTTTTTCAATTGTATGGCATCAGACAGAAACTAGTACAACAGAATTTAGTGAAATGAGACCACCAAATTACCTCCTTTGACTGGAAAAAAAACAAAAAAGGAAAACGGAAATTGCTTCCTACACTTTCTTTTTTGATGACCATACTTCTTTTTTTGAATTTTAGTGTTGAAAGTATGTATTTTTTTTTTGTTAAAAGACAAAAAAGGGAGTGTGGATATCAAAAAAAGGAGTGTAAAAATCAATTCAAAAAACTAATTTTAATGATGCTGTGCGAACTGCTCTCGCTTTTTCGTTCCATTTTGGTTCTTCATTTCCCACCAAGTGACTCCCCATCCTTTTTAGTTTTTAACTTTCCTCACCATATCCTCCTCTCTATTTCCACCTTCCTCGACTTCCCCATAATCTCCAGAAACTATACTAAAACCTGAAAGATTGTTTTTCTTTTTTTTCCCCTCAATTTCCAAACAAATCCCAGCGTCTGTATTTGTGATATTGGTAATGCCAAAGCCCAATCCAAAAAAGCTGTATACTGACTCAGATTCTAGTTTCTTAACACCCAAGATCGACAAATTCAATTCAGAATGGTATTAAAACGCAGGAGTAAAGCTCAAGATATATTCCAATTTCAAAATGCTTGCATAAAACGGAATTCAAGAATCCCAAAACTGATGAAATGATCAAAAGTAAAATACACTCTCCATCTATATACATTGTTTTAGAACCTAATTGTGGGTCTCTATCTGAAAATATGAATGAGGATATTTCTATACACTGGAGAAAAAATCGACGACTAAAGACTCTACCAATGTGCTTTCCAGGGTTATAACTTATATACATGGGGACCAACAAAAGCTAAAACTATTTGGGCTAAAAATAAGTCAAAAAATTCACAAAATTTGCTAACAACAACTTCTGCTCTCAGCATCTCTGAATCTTCCCTCAGCACCACTTAATTCAGGATTGAGACGCACGTCCTGCACCGCGAGACATTTTCTTTGATCCAGCTGCAATGAACATCTCTGAATCTTCCCTCAGCACCACTTAATTCAATCCTGAGAAGCGCGTCCTGCAACGCGAGGCATTTTCTTTGATCCAGCTGCAATGTCAAAGACAAAGAGTTATAAGCGATTTTACCAGCATACCAGGAGGAAAAAACACAAGCATCATACCGTTTCATACTAAGTATCATTGGAATTCACGCCTGGAAGAACTTTATCGCAACTGAAGGTCTAGCTACCAAACAAGTAGCCCTACCTTTTGAACGATTTAGAGTTTTAAACTCCATAATTGAGGTTAAAATCTTTCCAACAGAGTTTCAGTTCCTCCAAGAGTTTAACTTTTAAATGCTAGCATCATAAGCTCAACAAATTTCTATATACACATATCATAATTCAAATGTACTAACCTAAGAAGCATGGACACAACCAAATTACAGAGATGGGAGACGCCTATATGGGGATTTCAAAATCAAGGTAAGTTTTTCACAAGTTATAGTTCATCTATATAACTATAATGGGCAAATATAACGACGGATAATGGTGAATGTTGAGATTTATCTGTGTCTGAATGCTTGTGGCTGATCTCTCACTAGCTGAAACTTTAACAGCTTTTAACAAATGCATCGTTATAGAAAATTACGAGCTTGATCAACATTCCTTGAAACATATAGCCTTATTTCTAAAAGTATTCTTTTTTTTGAACGGCGATATTTCTTAAAGTATTCACCACATCTCACATACGTTACTTTGAAACTTCACAACAGAATTTGACTTTCAAAGGCTGAACATATATAGAGCTTACGACGTCATATTAAGAGTCTAAGACGGAAGATATCCCAGCTCTTAATAAAACCACACGAATTACAAAGCAAAGCAAATTAAAACTGACTTATTTTCAAGCAGAAGTGGGGAGAGAGAGAGAGAGAGAGAGAGAGAGAGAGAGAGTATACGATCTTCCACATCCTTCATTTGGTAATAGTGCGGAGCAATCTCAACCAACCACTCCGGTTTCAGTTCGGTAACCTGTAATTAAACTTCCCCAAATTAGTCTATCATGGTCGACATAGAAATCCTGTATATCGATTGCAATGATGTTGGTAGTTCTCCACTAAATTCAACAAAGATGATTACCTGCCGCATGTACTCCTTTGTTGTCAGAACCAATTCATGGTAAATAACCCATCTTGGAAGTACCTATCAAGACAAAAAAAGAAATTCAGTTCCATGGAAAATCATGACCCTTCTATTACATGGAAATAATATTTGCTAATATTCATAGCATATGCATGTATGGCTGTACCTACTGGCTACTACCTATGCAAGATTGTATGACATCTTTTACAAGTTTTGCATAATGCGACATGATAATGTTTTTCTAACTTATCTGTAAACTAAAACTATACTCTTTCACCAATGACATATAACAGGACCAGGGGCTTTTCGGGTTGAGATATGGTCAAACCAAATACAAAATAATGCCAATTACAATAACTAAAAAATTTTAAAGAAAAAAGAGATTCAGTAAGACTTCCACAACAGGAGACTTCCAAAAGGCTAATGTGGCTAGAAATCAACCACATAAGCAATATTTAAATACCAACACAACCAATGAAAACAGCAAAAGCCAAAACAGTCTATAAAGAAGAAGTTCCTAAAATTTTAGCACATATTCAGAAATTTTAACACTTCAATTAGCCATTTAACGGTCTCCAGCTAGGATTACAAACAAGAAAAGCTCCTCTTGTGATCAGAACAAATAAAGTAGGCCAAAAGAAACCAAACAAAATGCTGCAACAGTGACTGTTTCCTCCAAGGAGAGAAGAATCCCTAAACAAACTCGGTTATGACTTATGTCCAATACATGGGGAGAACTAGAATACCGAATGTACCAATGGTAACCTCACACATTCCAACAAACACAACTTAGTGAAACAAATCTGAATGGCGAATGCAGACAAGAAGTTCAAAGATTTATTGATCCTATTCTGATGACCTCACCAATGAACTTTGGTACACTATCATTCCAATAAGAAATTTGCATGAACAATACTAGGGTGACTTTTGTCCGGCCTGCAGAGTGTACCTCATTCAATAGAAGAACCTTACAACCTTAATGTAATCTTGGTACAAATGGAAGATGAAAGAAAATAAGGATTAACATTAACCAGGAAGTTTTAGCTGTATCATCAACTTAACATCTCAGTTTCTTCAAGGTTGAGTAGTTATTTCATAGGTAATGTGGGGTCGCAACCTCTCTTCATTAACCATATCCTAATTGACAAATCCATGACTGACCTGCGCTAAACCAGAAGTAGGGTGAATATACACCGTCTGGGGATGTTTGACTGTCCGATAAGAACCGTTTTTCTGCATCCTTGCTGAATGAGGAAAAAAACCTGAATAGAAGTAATTTAAATGACAAGGATAAATTAAACTTAACATGATGAAAATAAAACAATAACTCTACAAGAAGTACTCAAACTTCAAGTTAACACGAGATAGAGTTTATGTTATAACCTGCTGTTATAGCCTTCTTTATTGGTTCTAGATCATTAGAGTTTGACATCAGTTCAATCTCAACCCTCTCCAATAGGCCCTCCAATTGATCTCTTATGTCTCTTGAGCGCTTCATACTCCTAACCTAAGAGGTGCAAACCACAACATATATAAAGCATCATGCAAACTTATTTACGAGCGCCAAATGAAGGTATGCATTTTTCAATAATCTAAATTGAAGTACAATAGCAGGGATAAGAGTACGAAAGTCTGTATTCTTCACAGTTTAAAAACAAGTACGAACTATCTTCACTCAAATCAGAATTAACAGATTCACACATAAAGTATTCATAGAGCCTTGGGCAACATCAAATAGTCAACCACAGGATCCAGTTTAACCATGCCAATAGGAACCATGACTTCACATTTAATTATTTCCAGTAGCTGCATTTATCAAACAGATAACATAAGTAATTAAATCCTGTAAGGCCATCAGCAAAGCATCGAGCCTTCAAAAGCAGGTGGCACTGGGAAGGCACGACTGGTAATTTGGTATGAACTAACCATTGGTGGTGCTTGCAAAAAGAAAGTATAGCTAATGCCTTCACAGCTAACCCATATCTCATAAATGACAGCGCAAGCTTTTACAGTTACACCACCATACAGCCTCCCATTAAATTGTATCCGAACAAGAAGTCAAGTAAATATGAAGCATCAATGGATTTAGACAAAACTAAAGCCTCCAACATAAATGATGAAGCCTTTATTTTAAAACGCACTTTACAAGAGCACCCTCTAGATTGCTCTGAACAATCATCATTGCATCTATAAAGAGTAAAAGCAGAACTGGATACGGAGATACCAAACACACCTGGATGTAATTCTCATAGCACCACTGAGTTGAGTAATTGGTTTCTTTCCAGGAACTGTAGATCTGAGAGAACAAAAAAAACCCAAGGTAAATAACTACTTCACAAATGCTAAGATGTGCTACCAAATCATGCCATTTGCGATCACTACGCAAGGAGAATATTAACTATCAGAGTGAACCACCCCAGATTTTATTGTTACGACAATTTGGACATTCTGAAAAGTCGTCTACAACAGACATGTTACAAGAATTCACATTTGGTTTGTTGAAATTAACAACTGGGGCCATCATGCCTCGATGTCGGTAAAGATGGCAATAGCAGAGAAAGATTGTGGCAGTACAATATAACAATTTGGAGATACGTAATGTTTGTGAACAAACCTTAAGCAACGCAATATGATCTCCAACATTCCCTGTGTGAAAATTCATTCGTGCAGTGTCTGCATGGACTTGCTTGTCCTTTGGGCGGTAAAAGATTGAGCTTCCAACAGAAAGCATAGCAGCAATGGATATGATTTCATCTGAGCACTGGTATTTCTCTGATGCAGCAATCATTTTAGATAACATGGGATCAAGAGGGAACTCCGCCATTCGTCTACCTACTTTTGTCAGTTCTCCCAACTTATTCAATGCACCCAAAGCAAATAGCAATTCCAAGGCTTTTAGCAAAGCTTCAGCTGGTGGTGGATCCATAAAATCAAAATTCAACAGGTCGTGAATGCCAAGGCTCTTAAGAGTGAGAACAACATTTGCGAGGTTAGTCCGTTGTATCTCAGGGACAGTATTGTCATCCAAATCACTGTAATAGTTGTAAGCAGTATATAATCGAAAGCACTTCCCGGGACCCGTCCGTCCAGATCGACCAGCCCTCTGATTTGCAGATGCTTTGGAGATGGGAGTGACCAATAATGACTCCATCCCTGTTCGCGGATTATATGATTTCATCTTGCAAAATCCTGGATCAATGACATACTTAATCCCATCGATTGTTAGTGAGGTTTCTGCTATATTTGTGGCAAGGACAACCTTACGTGCACCTTCGGGAGTGGGTTCAAATATTTTTGCCTGTAGCTCTGTTGGAAGGTTTGCGTAGATAGGGCATATGATGAGCTCCGGAATTTTAGTTCCAAGCCCTCTTGTCCTGTGTTTTAATATCTCCTCTGCTGTTTCGATCTCCTCCTGCCCAGTGAAGAAGATCAGGATGTCACCATCGCCAGGTTGCTGAGTCACATGGATTTGCAGAGCTGTGACGATAGCTGCATCCAAGTAATCAGCTTCCGGTGCTTTTGTGTAATGCACCTCAACTGGAAACCGCCTACCAGGGATCTTAAAAATTGGAGCAGAATCGAAATAATCACTGAACTTCTCTGCATCAAGAGTTGCGCTTGAGATAAGCAACTTGAGGTCTGGTCTAAACCGGGCAATATCCTATCAAATGCCAAAAAAGGAAAAAATTGATTAGGACAAAGAACTCCTCAATTCCCAGGGAACGCCCTTGGGAACAAGAGCTTCAAGTGCACGTAATGATGGGGGACGATGTCTGGTTACATGTTTAATTGGTCCCAGAACTAAGTGCCGTGTTCCAAAACCACTGGTGTCATTTTTGCAAATGTCTACTTCCATGCTTCTGGTTCTTCATAACCAGAGGCAGACTTACTTCTTCAAAAAGGTTCATAATGATGAACACTTCTTACATACAAAAATTACAAAGACTTATTTCTTCAATTGCATGGAATGGATGAGTAGAGTGGAAGTATTCCCTGCGAAATAGAACACGCTACACTATTCTTGGAATTTATACCATCCGATTACTTTCAGGTACAAGCCCCGGTAGGTATATTTATTACTATTCTAATCTTAACTAAACCAGATAGTTTGAATTTAAATTAGAAGATCATAATAACGCTAAAATGGCCCTACAAGTTTTCCCCACCTAAGTTGGCCCTCCCGAGCCCAAATCGTAGTTCTGCCCATTTCCATAGCAAAGGAAGCACCTGAGAAGTTAAAATCAACCAGTATGGATCCATATCCACAAAAAGCGAGGCTGTCCAAACTTTTAAGTCCCACGCAGATTGTACACTCCTAGCTAAGGAATGCAACTTGTAAATTGTGAAACAATCCAATATAAGCACCAGACACCTCCCCTCAATTCACCAACAGATAAAACTTTCAAAACTAGTATCATGCAGGTTACGACTCTATACTTGCCTTAACTAAACCGAACAAAATGTCAGTTGAGAGAGTTCTTTCGTGGGCCTCATCCACCATCACCACACTGAAAAGTCATGCAAACAAAAAAAATCAGCCACAAGAAACAGACTGCATTGTAGAAGCTTCAAAACGTAACTTACCTGTAACCTGCGAGATCAGGTTCCCCGAGGAACTCCCGCAGTAGCATACCATCAGTCATATACTTCAGAAGTGTCTTTTCTGAAGTGCAATCTTCAAAACGAATTGAGTAACCAACCTGAAAGTGGAGGTCATGATAACTACAATTGCATCAGCAACTAGAAAACTAAAACTAACAGGAATCCTATTAACACAGTAAACCAAACTTATTCTACAACTTAGCAACTGACCAAGCATTCATTGAATACCCGAATCAAACATTCTTGGAATTTTTAACCCAATAAGTCAGATTCTTCATGTAGTAGATCTTATTATAAGATAACGATATGGAATTGCCATTGGTTTTAGAATCCAATGCTTTCTGAGTTGACAGTCTGAAAACTCATTTATTACCACTCAAATAGCTTGGAAGTATACAGATCAACAAAAAAGCCACACAGGTGTGAAATAAAAGCAGAATGCAAACCTCGTGGCCGAGTTTGACACCCATTTCTTGAGAAACACGAGCAGCAACGCTCATAGCAGCAACTCGCCGTGGCTGCGTACATCCAATCTGCAAAGAAAGAAAAAAAAAATTCATAACCCAGGCCAACCAAATTATACTCAAATTCGCCAGTTAAGAAAACAAACTTTCTGCACCTTTTGGAAACCTTTCTAGCACATTAGCACTCAAAAAGAAAATAACTCTGAAAGTCGTGAGAATTGGTTTCTGCGAAATAGCTTTTTGCAACAAACCATTATCACACAACTATTGAAGACTTGCAAAAACATTTACAAATACCTATACAAAGACTGCAGATCAGCTGATACTAAACAGCCAGCATCTTAAATTGATTTTGTCATCAATGTAGCCTATAACATGAGATATTGAAGAAGAAAAGATGGTGATCATCCTTAAATTTTTGAGGTGCGAAATCTTTCTGTGGTTACATGAAAAAGAGAAAAAAACAAAAAAACAAGGCCCAACATCCACAATATGATGATCGGGGATTGGGGAAGAGCATTAAAAGATCTTCACCATGCGGGAAAACCAGCGAAGGTTTGTCAACTTCCAATCATCTACATTTTTTTATTCTTAAAGATTGTTGGAAACATTTAATGGCTACTTTCACGATAAATGTAATTCTACTCCCCGAAAGTTCCCACACAATTCATCTGTAGTTTGAACCTTCTAATAATGGCTTACCACATTTTGTAATTTTTTTCATTATCCTTGTCCAATAATGAAATGATACAGTACCATTTTCCATAGAAATGAAAAAAAAAAGTCAGTTTGACGTAGACTCATTAGCATATTGCCTAAATTTCGCCAGAAGCAAAACCCTCCGCTCATAGTTGCACTGCCAATCATCACATTCATGATTCAACTCTTTAAAACATTAGTTTGCTGGTTAGCAACAACAACAATAATATTTCAATTGCTGCAAATTATCACTAAAGCAGCCATTGTGTGTGTGTGGGGGGAGAGAGAGAGAGACCTTTCCCCGTTTCGTGAATCCAGCCTCATGTAGATACTGGGGTATCTGCGTGGTTTTCCCAGAGCCTGTCTCTCCAACTATAACAAGAACCTAAAAAATTGAATACCAACAAGTAATTATCTCTAAATGTCAAATTCTTTTATAAGTACACTTGAGAAGTTTTGGGCAAAGGCCAGAGTAATTCAGCAAAAGTATCCACAAATATAAAACTTAGGAACTGGAGAGAAAAAAATGTAAGATTCAAAGCAGGTAATGTTAAAGACCTGATGATTATCAACAGCTTGAAGCAACTCATCTCGATATGCATAAATAGGCAAAGTTTTTCTGTCCTCCTGAAGAAGCAAAAAGGACGACATAAGCTTGAATTAGACATATAAACATTTCAACAGTCAAAGATAGCAATCAGTGGGAAATTAGTCAAGACAAAAGATCCACTGCCATCCAATAAAACATAGTTTACAATTCTCTCAAAGTAATCATGGAAACAGAAATCCCAGTCTTTGCATTTTCTCATGCCAAAACTTCAGGTTACCTACATCTGACTTTGAATTTTACCTCCTAACAAAAATTCCTGTAATTTTTGTATAATTTAGTCCAAAACCAAAAGGTGTCAAAATGGCTTATTTAAGGAAGCTTATCCTCTCAACTCTTGCATATCATTTACCATGGAACCCTCATGTCACCCCATGCATGGCACATAACTTTCCCGAGCTGAATGTGTGTCAACTGTGCAAGGAGAAATTAAGAACTCTTCCAGAAACTCTAGCTGAAGAAATGCATACCTGAAGTTTCTCAAATGCTGATTTCTCCATTGATTTGTCGAGGGACTCAGCAGGAACCTCATCTTCAAACTGCAAGGGAGAAAGTAGCTTTAGCAGAAAGACTACAACGAGAAACAGAGAAGACCTGTCATATGGGATGAAGTCATCATACATACATTGACACCATCCATCACAGATGCCTTAATGAAATCAATCTGATCCTCAAACACAAACCTACACAATAAACATTTATCCATTAGACTATCGTGTCGCCACGTATAGATAAACCTTCTGAATATTATCTATTCAAACTTGATATCCAACACAAAAAAACCCGGGTAAATCAAGCAAATTTATCATCTCGATCAAAACAAAGAAGAGGCCATGCAACCAACAAATCAATCTCAAATGAAACCACACGAAAAACTCACTGAAAATCATCGGATTTTTGCTTCCTATCTTTTGAACCATATTTAAGGGTAGCTTTTCCTGCAAGATGACTCCACAATTAGAATCACAAAATTAACAGCTACCAATGTACAATCTCTGATTTAAGACATAAATGCATTAACCAAGATTTACCAATCTGATGCTCCTCCCATGCTTCTTGTTCTGCAAATGGGTTCATTTTGTCTCCAGCACCCGAGTCCCTGCAAAGCTCCAAACAAGCTTAATATAAGTCCCAAAGAAAATGGTATCCGTGGTACATTACACTTGCGTGACCATTGCAACCATCAGTGATTGCATATTGGATTCATCCTCTGTGAAAGCAAACAACCTGTAACGCTGCATAGCAACAGAAAATCTCTTCTCTTGATTTACACCACCATCCTGATCATAAGCTTCAGGCATTCTATACTGCGGCCCAAAAACAGAAAAAAGGAAAACACCATCTATTAATTGAGAAATAGGCTTGTAATGACATAATAATAGGACAAATTTTCAAACAACTTCCCCTTTTCGATAATAGCTAATGCAAGATTAGATATGCCAGCCTGGCACTGCTTAGTTAAGAGTCCGTTTATGCTTCCAGATCTTGTTTTTATGTGATTGAGTTTTCTAGAATCTTATTTTGTCCTGCGTCTCTATCATTCTAGATATCTTCTTGTCCTTGCTTTTGCTCAGATATCAAAACAAATTCCCCCATGCCATCAAGGTTTCCCAAATAAATTATTAAGACCAAGAAAGATAGCGCTACAACTCAGTAAATTATTTGAATCCCAATAGACCTACCAACGCAAGTGGTACTCTTTTCTATGTTGATAAGAACAGGTGATACTTTAAAATCATTTCCAAGTATACAAGCTCATTTAAGCGTATTCAACAACAGTGAAAATTGTCATACGAAGGAAGATTGTATCCATAAAATATAAGGACACTTGAAGAATCTTGAAAGCTTAAAAACAATAAACTCTCGATGTCTAAATGGAGGCAAGGAGAAGATCCAGGCAACTTTATTTACCAAAAGTAAATGAAGCTAACTTACATTCTAGACCTTAGAAACTGAATATGCCCCTTGTAAAGGATTTTTACTGATGAGATCATCATCCCTAGAGCTTCTCTCCTATTAAAACGTATATAAACCTCATTGCATTTAACTTAAGTGACTCTACAGATACAAAATTGAGGAAACAAATTCAAGAAAACAACTAAGAATGAATGGACATAGATGCACCTGCGACAATACTACGGAAGTTGAAAATATAAATAGATACATGAATAACTTTACCTCATCTATGTTATCAGCATCTTCAGACCGCTTCTTAACAAGCTCATAAATTTCTTTCTTGTATCTGCACAATACAAAAACCAATATGAGGTTACTGTGAAGCAAAGTCCCACATAAAACAGTTACCACTGATAAAAAAGATAGCAACTTCAGATATGAAAAAATACAACTTATCAGGCTAGTAGTACTTGTAGTTAGCCAACACAAGACTCCAGTAGCAAAGGTTGAATGAGGTGACAAGTGGTTACGGTAGCGAATGTATCAGACAGCTTACACAAAGCCAAAAGTGACAGCGCAACCAGAAACAAAAAAAACGAAAAACTGAAAGTGTCATACAACTAGTCATACGATCATTTCATTTTCCCATGGTGCAAATATCTTGTGTGGGGATTCAGCGACATAGCAACTACCTACAAGAACATCAAAAATCCAACGCAAACTGACCGTAGGAGAAGTTATACTCAATCCCTGACGTAAACAGAGATCTGCCTATTGCAACAGAACAAGAATGAAAAACTCTTCTGTTCTAGTTGTCCCACATTGGTTAATTGTCTCCTCCAAAACTAGTACATGAGCCTGGGCGGCCTCTACCCTCATTGCCAATTGGTTTTGAGGTGGATGCTTTAACATCTTCCATCCACCAAAAAAAGCAACTTGTGTGTCTTTGTTTTAGTTCAAAAGAGAGCTAAGCCTGGAGATTGGTTCCATAAGAAACTGTTTATATAACAATATGTCCAAATCCTTTTCTAAAGGAATATCTACTTACCTCAGCTCACGATATTCTGCTTCAGTCAATTTTACACCGTCAAAAAGATACTGTTCATCCTCTATATCATCCCTGAAATCACAAGACATGGATATGGAATCACAAGATAAAATCAAATTAAACTATCTTTATGAATGTTTTACCAAGATAAAATCACTACTCTTGAGACAAACAGAGCAGAAACCAAAATAGAAAGAAGATACCAAGGTGAGATTTCATAACATACCTGAGCTGATTTACTATCTTTTCCTCCCTTTTCTTCAAATACTCTTGCCTTGAAACTTTTCTGAAATAGGCAATACAGAAATAAGCATCAACAGTGTCACACAAACAAGCTCCAGCAGATACAGCAAGAAACAACAGAGACAAACATGGGGGTACCACATCACAACAAAAAATTGAAGCCAGGCATATTTGTGGATATTATTGAGGAGGTGGGCCAATGGAATAGACAGAATTTGCAGTTATAATTGGCGGGTGGCAAATTGTTCTTTCTACGCTTGAAGTAGCAATTTGTTATCACAACTGATAATTAAACAAAATCACAGTAAGAATGACCATCACCCGCATGAGTCTAAGAGATGTGACTTTGTATTTTTTCCTTGCCCTTCTCTGTATACCACACCGTCCCACAATGTCTCTTTGATATTTAAAAATGCTAGAAATGGTCACAAACTTGGATTACCCATCACCAGTTCAGCAAATTCTACTGCAAATGATTCAAGAGATAATATGCTTTACAGTGATATGAATTCATTATTAACTGGTAAATGATCAACCTCAAGAGTGAGAAGCCTGTAAACCGAAGGTAAAATATTCATGATGGAATCCACAACCAGTGTCATATCAAGCATATTTCAGGCTGAGGATTTCATACCCAAGCAAAAAAACGAATAAGAAATCGGAAGAGCTCCGACCCTTTCTCCAAAATAACTACCATATTCTGGTATCCAATACCTCTTCAACTAGGACAGACTCATTTTCCTCATCTTCCGAACCTAATTAACCTCAAGCTATGGCAAATTAGAATAGTATCTTAGGAATTGTCCAAAACGAAGACAAAGGGAATCAAAGAGTGTTGCCCAATACAACACAGGAGAGAGTGAATTTCAAATCTCTAGATCCACCAAAATGAACACCTGTCAGCTATCCCTCACGGAAAGCCCCACCAAACATCTCAGTAAAGACCTCAACCACTAAGATAAATATGAAGGGGTGGGTGGAATTCCCTAGCTGTGCATTTACAGGACTATAGAAGGCAGGCTCGCTCCACTTCCTCCACCTACAGCTTTATCACATACATCAAAAGATCCAACTTCAACCAAGAAAAACACCTTCTGCACACCCAACAACGCCACAGCGCTTGCAAACCCACTTACGAAAATATATGGGATAAAACTCTAGAAAGCCACCATACAACCAATTATTTACGACACAGAGAATAAATGTTTACAAGTTTAGATCCCTTAGTTGCCCTACCAATAAATCATACACATTAAAAGTTCTGAACATGCATGTTCATGCACCTCTTCAATTGTTAGCAGCCAACTGGAAGGTAGCTTGGCTCACTGCTCTTAATTCTAAGAGGCCAGGTATTCCACGAGCACTTCAAACAATTTTCACCTCTCCCCAAAAAAACTTCCAAACTGTATACGCCCACCAAATCCATCAACCTATCATACAAACTTACTTTTCATAATCAAAGTAATGACATACAGACTCAAACTTCTCCCAAGTTGTCCAACACGGAGAAATGCAAACATGAGACACTATGTAACACGGACACAGACTCAAACGACTCCCAAGTTGTCCAATATGGAAAAATAAAAAGATGTGACGCTATGTAATTCTCAAAAAATGGGGACACGGACATGGTGGGGGAATCGACAAAATTATATTTTTTCCATTTTTCAAGTTATTCATACCTAAAGTGGAACCACTAATATTTAGGTTAGGGCTTCGATTGAATGCGTTATCAACTCATGGTGTATGGCTGTATTTTTTAACCAACACGAACCACATATTTTACATTACACTTTCGGGAAAATATTTTTTATGTTACTCATGTTTGCCCTCGAAAAAGCTTTTAAAATTTACAAAAGTCACCTTGTCGTGTCCCCATGTGTAAACATCAAAATTCAATGGACAAGCCATAAGTATTTCAGGGTGCCCCTGGTGTGTCTAACCAGATATGGCAACCTCCTAGGTGTGTTGGTGTCATAGATGAAACACAAGGGTGATTGAGAAATTCTTTTTCTGATCTATTCAGCAAAGGACCATATATCTGCACTGAAATTTTCAAAGCATCAAACACTTCCTCCTCTACGAACAGCCTCATAGTTATCACCATTTTCAAGTCATTTTTAAAAGGCTAAGTGAGCTAACAGTTACTCTAATGAGGATTACAAATTTCAAGAATGAAAATAGGAACTCTTGAGGGCTTAGGGCAGTACGATAACTAATATAACAACAACAACAGAACCCATGTAGTCCCCATTCATTGGGGGTATGGGCGGGCCGGCGGGGAAGATTGGAGACAGACCTAACCTCTGGCAATATGCACAAAGTAGCTGCTCTTAGAATACCACTGAAACAGTGGCCCCCCTATACCTGTTTTGCCGCGGAACCATGCCCCAAAATCAAAGCCAAATGGCATCAGAGAGGACAGGCCTATAGAGCAAACAAGGTTAAAGCACAAGTAACAAACCTTAAGGTATTCGTGCCATCTTGCTCCAAAGCATTAGATCTCCGAACTGATTCTTCTGTACAACAATTTTAATGCATCAAAACAAGGGAGTTAAAAAATATTGAATCGTAAGTAAAAGAATACAAATACAAATGTAGGACACATATACATCATTTATGACCATAGCTATGATCTCAAAATGTAGTACCTTCCTCCCTCCTTGTCGATTTTGCCTCACCTAGCTTTAAAAAACAAAACAAAAGTAAGAAAATGAAAATTGATACAAAGGGATCGGAACGAAGGCTATCAAAGTAATTAGTAAAATAAGAACCCACAACAAAATTACGACAATGATACTAATTTCAAACCGCCAGCACCAGAACAAAGTGTACAGCATAAAGCTCACACATGAGGTGGGAAAAACCCAAGGCTAGATTAAGCAAATTCTTGGAAAGATTTGTCAAACTTGTGGCCAGTAACCAGTAAGAATATAAGGGCAGTGGATTCCAGTCTTCAAGATCTCCCCTGACCCAAATGGCACAGGTTTGGGAGCCTCTTAGTTGGATATTGGCGTGCTTACAGTGGGCAAGTAGACCACAGGTCGAGCTTCAAATTACGCGGGGAGAGTGGTCAAGCCGGGGGCAGGGCAAGTTCACTTAGGCAGGTGGGTAAGGACGCCCAACCCATGCACCTTGACATCCTTACTAACACAAGCGAGGTTAAAAGTGGGCAAACACATTGCGGACTCAAGTTCAGTAATTAAAGTTACTAAACTAGTATAGTAATCATACAACCTCATATAAGCCAAACCAACTCAAACCAGACCGAGTCTTAAGCCCCTATCAATTGGAGTCGGCTACATGAAGCCGTTTTCACCATAGAGCTCTATCAAGGGCATCATGTTCCAAGATATCAAACAAACCTAGATTCTTTTGAACTACCACTTCTAAAGTCCATTTTGGTCTATCCCTCTCCTTAGTGCTACCATGATACCATCTACTATAACCATATCACTCTTAACTATTGCATCTACCGACCTACAATAAATATGTCTGAACCACCTTAATCTATTTTCTCTCATATTATGTTCTATCGGTGCTACCTTACCACCTCAATCATACAATCTCATATCTATGATAAAATGAAGTATCCTGTAATTTGGGTTAACAAGGGGTAGTTTTAGCAACCAGACTTGAAACTTCCACTAGAAATCCAAGATGCCTTGAATTGGTTTACTTTTTGGTAGTCATTTCTCGCAACTGCAGTCCTACCACTTGTAATCACAGCAAAGAAGGATGTAGCACGTGCATAACTTGCATGAAGCAGGATACTTGTATACGGAAATGATTGACCATATTCTGAAGTGAATATTCAGTTCCTTCAACATGAGTTCTTCCTGTAGTTAGAAGTAAACGTAACAAAAAACAAATTAACTGCAGCAATCAAAAAGCCAGATCAGGGCAACTAGTTTACCTTCCTCGTCGCTGCTGCATCCCGATCTTTGAGGTGGCGCTCTAACTCCTCCCTATCTCTTTGGTCACGCAATATTTCTTCCTCCGACTGCAGGCAAGAGACATGTAAGCCCCTAAGAATGGAGGGGAGTGGAAAATATATAAAAAGCTCTCCCCTAATCAAACCATGATCGATAATTTGGCTCCAAACAGGGCGGAAAAAACAAAGAAACTCCATTAGAAATACTCAGCATTTATTGGATCATAACAAACCGGCCAACAAAGAGGAACCAAAACATATATTGCAAGAGAAACTCCATTGAGTACGGATCTAGTTCCTTGATTGGCCACCATGCCGTACTTCTTTTAATTAAGTAGTAAAAGAAATTGAAAACAAGAAACTTTTGCTACCACTTCAAAACAACATATTGACAAGATACCTCAGAATCATCATCTTCATCCGGAATAGTCCGTCGCTTAACTCGTCTTTTTTCTTCCATGTTTACAACAACCTGCGGCATTGCATTCAGTCAAAACAAAAGGAAACAAGTAACTGGAAACCAAAATCAAATTTAGCGAATAAGAGTAGAAAAATTATGCCTCATCATCTTCATCATCCTGATTTTCGGTCTTCTTCCTGAATCGTTTCTTATGACTATCATCTGCTTTTCTGACCTCAGAAGCAGCAGAAATATGAGAACCATTACCACTGCCACCTCCAACATCATGGTCATCATCGTCATCGGCCTCCAAAAGAGAGTAAGTCTTCTGCTTCCTAACCAGTAACGCCGCCTCTCGTTCTTGTTTCTGATAGGCCTGATACGCACACCAAAAATACAAACAATTATTTTCAATAAGAGCGTGAACACTGTTAACAATGTGGAGTACAACTAACACAAAAATAACAATGAAATTTCGAGGGTGCCAAACTCTACTAAAAGGATCCAAACTCAAATCTTCATTCAAATGAATCAAATAGCAATACTCCAACATTTACTCACATTAATCCCTGAAGCTTTACGTGGAACCTTCCCGTAGATCTCTTCTGCAAAGGCACGTGTTTCATTACTTGCTGAAAGCCCAATATCCACAAGCTTACCGACAAAGTCGGATGGTGACGAAGTTGTCTTTGCTGCCATACAATCACTATATATAAATCTACAGTTCATAAAACACATCTACATATAATTCCAGCCAAAAGGGGTATAGGAATTAGGACGTTTCAATTAGAAAGTTAAAAGAACTAACATAAGCCAATCACATATTGCACTACTGTAGGCTGTGAGTATCCCAAGAGTGATATCAACTTGTCTGAGACCCATGCCTTCAAATCACTCCCCATTTTACACTGCATCAGGCAATTAACCAAAATCCCAATCAAACCAATAATTCCATGCCCACGTTAATTCAACTGTGCACAATATCATCATATTTATGATCACGCACAGAAATTAGATACATGCTCTGCTTGGTTACCACCAAAAAAAAGAAACCAAGAGTCCACAAAATATAACCCATCTACATCCAAGGTTCATGCATGAAGAAGCAGATGGAGGTTGATAAAGTAATCCTTGACCATAATTACCAGAATTCAAATTCGCAGTTGACTAGTGGTATGAACTTGTAAACTACAATCTGCTTATTGAGCATGATTCCCACCTAGCCTATCTTTTCTTCCATTTTTTCCCCTATTCATACCTTTTCGACGATTTCGTTGACAACTTACACATGTTCTTGTTGAATTTTTGGCTCATGTTCAATGGTTTTGACAAAGCATGTGGTTGCATTAAAAAATCATTGATAGTCTTTGGACCAAATTTTCAAAGCTAGATTAGTATGAATTTAGAGTCTTATCTTTCTTTCCCAGCCGGTCCCAAGCCCGGATAAAGGAGGAGGGTTGCGTGTTAGGTAGTTGACAGCCAGCACATAAAAAACCCGGCTAGATCTTTATGACATGAATCCAAATATGATACCCTTGATAGAGCTCAATGGAGAAAAAGGATTCATGTAGCCGACCCCAATTGATTGGGACATAAGGCTCGGTTTGGTATTAGTATGAATTTAGTGTTTTGATGGGTGACGGGGGAAAGCGCAGTTTGGAAGGTGTGCTGTGTTTTCTTGCATTACAAAGGCTAACCCAACTTGTGGCATCTATATATGGCAAGCCATACACCAAATACAAAACTAGTTCTCTTATGAGGAAGAGATAATAGGTACTTTTTTTTATCCTATTGTAAGTTGTTATTGGGTGGTGAGGGTGGGAGTACAAGGAGTTGGGTTTTTTCATGTAGCCCGAACATTTTACTTGTATTGATTATTCTCATATAGTGAAGGATCTCTCTTGTGATGTTTTTTTATTCCGAACTACGTAAATCCTTGTGAGTCCCTCTTTCTAGTTTTTTTTTTTCTTCATCGCATAATTTTTTGCCACAATTAAGCCTAGTGCCCAAAGTTCCAATTAGTTAGGGCAACTCCAGACCCTTTTTTTGAAACAAAAACACTTTTGTATTGAGCATGATTCCCGCCTAGCCTATCTTTTCTTCTATTTTTTTTTCTCTTCTCCACAGCTTTTCGACGATTTCGTTGATGACTTAAGCATGTTCTCACATCCAGGAGCAACATAAAGTACCAAACAATACAATGGAAGCAATAGCCATACCTTCTTAACCAAGAGTAGAGAGCATGTTTTCGTAATTTTTTAAACACGATTAAGCCTGATGCCCTAGTTCCAGTAAGCTAGGGCAACTCCAAACCCTCTTTTCAAACAAAAGCGTATTGGCCCTGGGAAGCAGCCTAGAAAGACACTGCTTCAGGCCCTAAAAGAATGGTGTACTCGTGTACTATTGCATCTGAAATAAATTGATTCACTCGGGGTGTGTGGATTGGACGCACCAATGCTCTTTCAACGAGTGATTATTTAGTAGGCCCCAAACGTATCATGTGTTTATCATGTAAATTAAGCATAAAAAACAGCCAACAGAGCTAGAGAGATATAGACGACGACACACACACACAGAGAGAGAGAGAGAGAGAGAGAGAGAGAAGGAGAAGGGTACCTGCTAGATTTTGGGTTGGTTCTGATTGCGTAGAAAATAATTTGAAATCTCTTTTTTCGGAGGGCGTAGGAATTGGATGTGTATATATATGCGGCAACGATCACAAAGAAAACCCTAGAATTTGATTCTTGTCGCTAATTACTCCCAATAGTTGTAGGTGTTTCAATTTCGAAGTCGCGTGACTTCTAATTTAACAAAACCAACCCTCTACTTCGGGGGTGTTTGGGAAGCAGTTTTTTGCATTTTTGCATTCCCATTTTTGGATTTTGGATGTTTGGTTCTCCCATTTTC
>JAOTQK010000004.1:16350699-16373461 GCA_025642025.1 Rhododendron ferrugineum
AATTTTATTGAATTTTGTTATTATATAATGAATAATCTAATTTCATACTGCATAAGGGCAAATGAGTCATTTAACAGCTTTTTACATCATACACCCTTTCTTATACCACCAATTTATCATTCATCCAAATCAAGTATTATTTTATCCCCATCCATCAATGTGGGTCATCCCTTCTTAACTAATACCCCTTACTATCTTATCCCCCTTCATAAATAATACACCCAAAACTTATAAGGCATCCAATCGGGCCCTCCTTTCAACTTTAGGTTAACATGAAAACGTTAATTACAGGAGGTGGGCATCATGCACCAAATTAAGGGGGTGTTTCCGGTAGTTAAAGATTCGCAAAATTTTATTTGTCGTTGAAAAATTGTTGGGTTTTTCCGGTAGTGAAAAAGTTGTTGATAAATGTCTAAGTTGTTTCCGATAGTGAAAATTTTTTGTTGGTAAAAACTTTTTTGTTAGTGGAAACCAGTTGGTAAATGCGTTAAGTTTTTATTTATTTTTGTTAGTGTAAACAAGATGGTAAAATGCATTAAGTTTTTAGTGTTTTTTGTTAGTAGAAATGAGACGGTAAAATTGCGTTAAAATTTTTATGATTTTTATTAGTGGAAACGGGGCGTAAGATTGGCCATTAGTATAAGCAAGCAAAATACCAAACTAATTAACGATTAGCGTCGTGGAATGGTCGGCTACGAACCCTGCCTAGTGGATAAACCGCCTTACCGTTAACGACATCTATTTATTTACACGAGAGAGAGAGAGAGAGAGAGAGAGAGAGAGAGAGAGAGAGAGAGAGAGAGAAGCATATTATTTTGTGCATTTAAGAGAGAGGAATAATTAATACCATGAGACACATTTTTCTCAGCTAACAAAAACTTAAAGAGCCGATAAATCTAATTAATACATATAAAAGCAAAAATTGCGGTCGGAAAGTGGTCGGACGGTAGAATTGTACGTTACATTGTTATATGGAAATACGGTAGTTTATCTGTTTTTTAATCTTAATAATTATTGGAAGATCAATTTTATTCCATTCGTCTTCTTCTTTTTATCAATTTTATCACTAGTCTATTCCATTCGTCTGTCACGTCGTATTAAGTCACGGTATTATGTCTTGTGTTTCGACTTCCTCCTTTTCGGTTCTTTTTAATGGGGGTAGGATCGATAATTTTTGTCCGACCAGGGGAATTAGACAAGGCGACCCTTCGTCCCCTTACCTTTTCATCCTTTGTCTCAAGAGTACATATCT
This sequence comes from Rhododendron ferrugineum, assembly GCA_025642025.1. NCBI lineage: Eukaryota > Viridiplantae > Streptophyta > Magnoliopsida > Ericales > Ericaceae > Rhododendron > Rhododendron ferrugineum. The sequence continues at coordinate 16,351,952 of JAOTQK010000004.1, forward strand.
ATGCGTATTAATGAAGCCCTCCGCAATAAAATATTGGAAACCTATCAAAATTGCAAATAGGGGGCCTTATCTTTCTCACTATATTTTTTTTATTTTTTCGGATGATATTGTTTTATTTGGGAAAGCAACTAAAGAAAATTGCTGTATCAATACTGAAATCCTTTCTGATTTCTGTGAGCAATCCGGACAACGCGTTTTTTTTTTTTTTTTTTTGAAGTCATTCATTCATCATCAATCCATCGGGCAATACAGATTTCAGAAAAGATATAGGAAAAAACCAGAGCTACCTAAACTTCGATCTCATACACCTACTGCCGAAGCAGGCCCGACGAAATTGCCAGTACTTAAGAACCAATCTAGGTCCAGATAATAGAGAATCAAAAGATCCACAGCTCAAACCCCTAAAACTAAGCACCGCTGAAAACTACAGGCAAGTAATAACAATAACAACTACAAGCAAACTGCTCTAAGACCAGCCGAACTGTTGTGCAGCCAAATCAACACCACCGGACCACCACCAACCCTTGTTACACCACCGAACTACCATCAACCCCAAACAAACACCAATAAACCACCATCAACGGACCATTCCTCAATAGGCGTCGGATTATTTGCCCACCACCCGCCGGATTTGGGGGAGACCCATACCAGAAACCCACTGGATCTGGGGGAAACCCAGACCGGTAACACAACCGGACAAGTCGGGAGACCCGAATAAACCGGTAAAAAAACATAAAAAAAAAAACTACTCTACCCACCTACCTCTGTTATTAACCACTCCGCCGCCACCGCCGCCGCACGCCGGAACTGAAACTATGCCGTCGACCGCCGCTTGCCAAAACCTCCAATCAGAACCCGCGTCGCCAAACACAAAGGACGGGAGACCCGTCACAGGGGTCGGACCACCGAATCCAAAGAGAGGAAGCGAGGGACTAACAGGGGGAGAAAAACGGAGGAAGAACGACGAAGTTTGGATCTGGAGAGTGGAGGGGAGGAGGAGAAGAGGGGGGGAGAGAGATCGGATCCGGACAACGTGTGAGTCTTGCAAAATCAAAGGTTCTTTTCTCAAATAATGTTGCTGAAGCTGACCAAATTGTTTTGGCCTCCATTTTAGGAAATGCCTCTCTCTCTTTCTTTCGGGTATTACCTTGGCTGCCCCATCCTTAAATAGGAGACCCAAAAAATCTGATTTCAAGTCTGTGATTGACAAAATATAATCTAAACTTGCGGGGTGGAAATCAAAGTGTGTCGCCATGGCTGGTAGAGTGACTCTCATCAAGTCGGTTAACTGTATTATCCCTGCTTATGTTATGCAAAATATCATATGTTACCCAAAGGGGTCCATAAGGCCATTAACAAACCCAACCGTGATTAAAATTCATTCCGTGGGGTGGTGGGATAAGATCACCAAAACTGCTGACCTTGGCATTCGGAAAATGCAAACATCATTGCCATGGCCAAACTGAATTAGAGGGTCAATGTAGAGGACAAAGTTGGGTCCTATGTTTTGTTGTCCAAGTATAAGGATAGGTCCGTTGCCTATAACGGACAATGAGAATGTCACACGGTTTGCATAAATACATGCAGGAAATACAAAGGGAAAGAATAGGAACAAATATACAAACCAATTCAGAAACACATGCCCCCATACATTGCAACGCAATGTTGCCAATATACTAACATCACTTAGCATCAGGCACGTCCTCTGCACATGCTCGGTAGCAGTCACCGTATACTATAATAGTATATTTTTATTATAATGGAAATATATAGTCGATTTTATTAGAAAATTATCATATATTTGTTCATTAATAAGGTCAAATTTCTCCATCAGTGTAAACCTACTTTACCATATTTATCATATTTCTCTTCGCCCATAAACCTGACAGATATTTTAAGTTCTAATTTTTGTTGCCTCTAATATCTTTATCTGATCTTTACTTGGCATCTCTATCCTCACGTTGGTCTCCCATGGTTTAATATTTTCATTCTTTTACCAGTTTCGGTAGCTTCCATAATTGATTTCCTTTTGGTAACCATCAGATTAAATTTCGTAGGGCCTAACATTGTTATCGAAAACTTGGCTAACATAATAGATGCGGGTCCCACATGACCCAAGGGTAAACCCATATACATGCATGCATGGGTCTTCTTTTGTTTTTTGATATAAACGTATATGGTCTTTAGATACAATTAGGGGCGTAACGGTTTTTTGGTAGGAAACACCACGTTTATGGTCTTTAGATACAATCGTAATTAGGTTATAAAGTAAAGGGTAAAAAGGTCATCTGAATTAATGTGCAAGAGAAACACGGCAACTGCCGCTTTTATATGTAGTCGTAGGCTAAGTCCCCGTTTACGCTAGTGATTAATTCATGCACCACAATTTTTTGCTTGTTCTTATTCATTTTTGTAAATTTGTTAGTTTTACGCCAAATTTTCTGATTCCTCTCATCCTTACTCATACATATCACAAAAAGTTTGACGTAAAACTAACAAATGCAAAAAAAAAAAAAAAAAAATTTGAATAAAGACAAAAAAAATAATTTATTTTGCATAAGTTAATTACTAGCGTAAACAACCTCTAAGAGCATCTCTAGTGGAATAGCTAAATTATGATGGCTAAAGAGCAGTTTTTGTTAAAAGTAGGACCCACATATGAATCAATAAGTAGTCGTTAGTTGTCATTAGTTTATTGAGTGGATGGTTACTTCAATGGGCTAACTAAATTTATTATATGAAATAAAAAAAAATATACCTATGTTTCAAAGTTCATACTAAGTTTTACTGGCATTTTACGTACATTAGTTTGTCATGGTACTCCGGTGCATTAGGGTGACAAACAGGTAATTGTTGTCGCAGGGGTTGGTTGTGCGTGATTGGGGTGGGTCTGGGCTTCTCAGCTAGATTGGCTACTTGGTTATGTGATTGTAATGTGCTTATTCAGTTTATAGATCGCTGATGTAACTGCAGTTTATGAATAAAGTTCTTTACGCAAGAGAAGAGAAGGTGCTAAGACTATAATGGACAGGACATTTGAGGATTTTCCTTGGCAAATTAGAGTGGAGGTGGCCGGGGATGGAGTTGAGATAGACGTCCGTCCCTGAGGTGGGTTCACAGGCAACTTTGTTGTTTACGTCGAACTCAGGGTCTCCAAGTGTTTCGGAAATTATATAAGTATGCTGGTGGAGATATGTTATGTAAATATTCTGAACATAATGGAATTGATCATCAAGTATTTGTAGTACTACATCACCAGGCACAAGCTACCAAATGTTGATACTCCTTTTTACCCAAAGGTCTGCACAAGCCGTTGTTTAGCGTGATACAAGTGGGGCTTTCTAGGGCTCGAAGACTTGCCCAAGGGCAGTCAATTAAGATTCAGCTTTACGCTGCATTATATTGCCTGTTCAAATAGATGGGGAGCCTTGGTTTCAGCAGCCATGTACATTGGCCATCTCTCACCATGGCCAGGTTCTCTCTCTCTCTCTCAAAATGAACGATTATCGGATTTTATCTGAAATCCTCTTCCTGTGGGCTGCGTTGAAGCCTTTTCAAATCGAATTCTCCTAAATAAAAGTTAAAGCTACATGACATGGAACAGTTATGTGTGTGAAAGCTTACATAGCATTTGTTTCTAGTATCTTGCTGGGCTATGAAACAATTTCGTTATTATATTCTTGTTTTCTTATGCTCCTGGTACTAGTAATTTACTAAGTAACACGGTTTAAACCTGCTCCTGGTATTGTAGTGTTGGCCCCTCAGATTGACAGTGACAGACTCTCGAGACATGCAGAACTTGAAGTTGTTAGCAGGACCTACATGTGTCGGTTTGATAGTGTAGCAATAGTCCCCTGTAAATCTAGTTGGTCTGTCGAGGAATCGGTCGCATCGCACACTTCAGGATTATCTGGTTACTTGACTCAAAACACAATTTCTAGGTTACTTTACAATCTCCCATCTTGTGCTTTACTTTTCCTTCTTGCACGACTCAAACACAGCTTCACAAATCGACTGGTTTGGCTTGCTATTCAAATCGACTTTTGATTGAAGAAATCTGCAGGCTATGCCGGAATGGCTAACCATGTTCAGAGTTATATCAGAAATGAAAGTGATAATAAAAGATAATAATAACTGAAACATCGGGAACGTAGTTTATATTCATCGTGAATGCATACTAGACAACACATATACTAACTGCAGTTAATGTACCACAAATATTAATAACTGTAGTTGAAGTGGAATCATCCTTCCAACTCTTCTTCCCCATCTTCCCCCTCCTCCCCCTTCTCATCTTCCCCCCACTCCTCATCTTCTTTGTCTTCCACTCCCTCCAATTCTGTGTCTTCCATCCAGTCCACTTCCTCTTCCTCCTCTTCAGTGGTTTCAATGGTTTCAAGCAATTCCCCATATTTATAAACACTAGCTATCTTCTTTGACTTTTCCCAAATAAGCAACTTCTTCAACCAACTAATAGGAGTTGCAAGTGCACATTTGGCAACATTAGATCCTGCAACGACCACACCAACAATTCCACACCAACAATTCCGCCAACAATTCTGCCATTTGCATTCAAATTGATCAGAGGGGTGCCAGATACCCCATTTGTTGCCCCCTCTGAATCAATTTCAATGTACTTATCACCAGAAAGTGAACGTGAATCAAATAGGACACCTTGTTGATGACAATGTTCTATTTCTGCAACTCCTCTCATCGCCGAAAAAACACCACTTTTCAAGCAAAACTAGAAAGTCGGATTACCAATGTAAAATAGGGTGTCGCCAAGGCAGGGTAGAACATCAGACATTTCGAGCAGTAATTACTGTCAGTTATCTTCCTTTCCGGAAGCGTGAGGCAGGCAACATCGTGCATTGTGTCGACAACAGAAACCGTGACCTCATGGTAGGCTACCCCGGGGAGTTTCGCGAGTACAATGTACGTAATATATTTCAACCTTGTCACGCCATCAACCTCCTCAAACGGATAGAGGCCACAAACAACATGGGCTGCGGAGGAACCCTTTGTCTTGGAAAGGGCAAAACTGGTACCAAAACCTCTATCGACCTTTTTCGTTTGAAAGTAAAGGTAATAATTGAAGAAATGAACAAAGCAACAGGTTTTCCAAAAAATCAGTGTAACCACAACAGTGCCTCCCTTCGTCTTGGAAACAATGAAACCCGTTTCAAATCCTCTCTCGATGAGAAGGATTAAAATTAGCCAATGAAGCAGAGTAGCACAAACATAGTACACGACATGAAGACGATTTTTTATGGTTAAGCTTTCGACGAGCTCTACAAAGTAAATGATTTAGATCATCAAAACATATGGTTGGAGATGATTGATGGACCACACATCTCAATAGAAGAGAAGAAGAAATTGATATATCACTAGAGAGAGAAGTTAGATGATCTAACGATGTCAAACCAAGGGAACTAAAGAAAAGGAACATCCACAAAGAAAAGAGCCCTATTGATCTTCGTATGCTAATCGAGCCCTATTGATCTTCGTATGCTATTCTCTTCCCAACACAACCGTGTTCAATAGGGCTCTTTTATGTGTACATTGATCCTTGGACACCTAACTCTCACTCAAGGCTTGGATGGAGTTTCTGATCAATTACGTCTTCTATTCATCTTACAACCCCTATTTATATACACTAATGGATGTTTCTAGATGCAACTCTAGAACAATGGTTCTATAAGTTTCTAGAGAGCCCCACATGCTTGTATCATACACCAAAATTTTTTTAGTAAACCTCCAAACGTTTTAGCATAGTTCAAATTATTAGCAAAAACAACTTAACTTTTGATTAAAAAAATTCAATTTAGTATGAACAACTTAACTAAAGTCAAAAAGTTGTAATGAAAAATGTTTACTTTAGTACTATAAAATTTATGGGTACGTGATGTAGTACTTCGTATTACGAACACGAGTCTGACAGGACTTTAGAAGAACCCAAGCTTCATAGGGTGGGTGGAAGTGATAGATCGAATAAGGCTAGCCCTCCCAACCATTGTTTGATGAATGGTCAAAGTGAAAGGCAAAACATGGTGGTGAAACTACATGAGAGCTCATCAAGTCCATAGAAATGCATATTATTTTGTGTACGTGTAAAAGATAAGATTTTTCAACGTTGATATCGCTACGAGGACATGCGAAAGGATAGGAAAATCTGAATCTAGGAAAGAGATTCCTTGAGAGAAGCTTCCATAGGAATAGACTTCGGATTCTCCTGTTAGAAACTTGACCATGATTTGTTGGTCCATTTCAGCTCTTAAACTTTTCTTTTATTGGCAGCCAAATAAAGCATGATCACTTTTGTATGCATAGCTTGAAAAGACTGAAATCTGACATGGGGTCATTTGAAACTTGAAGGAAAATTAGTCAAGCACCATTTTTATCTGAAACTCCACTTCTACGCTAATAATACTTATTTGGTACTAAAATTTTTCAGTCTACTCATTCTGTTTTATTCTACTATGTTCATAATTTATGAAGCACTATGTTAAGTTGACGGATATAAATCTAGGAAATTCCTTCGTATTATGCTCCTCCGTGGATGAAGATGATATTCATTGCTTTTCAGTAGTCCGTGGATCGAAATATCCTATCCTATCCCAAAGATAAATAAGAGAAGAATGACAACAAAGTTGAAGTTAATCGGGCATCTTTGATTGGTTCCTAGACAAAATTGTCTAGTTATCATGACTGCAATGAATGGCAACTTCTAATATTAGTCTGTTTTGAATTCTTTATGCAGGCCAAGAGGACTATAACAGGCTGAGGCCTCTTAGTTATAGAGGAGCTGATGTCTTCCTCCTTGCCTTTTCTGTGATAAGTATGCCTAGCTTTGAGAATATTTCAAAGAAAGTATGCTTCTTTTTCGTTTATCTTTCAATTTAACCCATCTTACGTGGGCTTATCTTTTGATTATCAGGTCAATATCCCTTAACTTGTCTAATCACATCTTTATGTCTCCTTTCTTTTGCCTGTTAGGTTGGAGTAGTGGGTCCCTGAGCTAAGGCATTATGCTCCATTAATGCCCGTTATTCTTGTGGGCACCAAAATGGGTAACTATGCTTTCATCCTACTTGATATCACTGCTTCTGTAAATATTTGTGATGGATGGTGTGTGTCTCTTGCTTTTCAAAGAAGTTTCCAAAGGTGATTGTCAATTGACCAATTTTTTTTTTCTTTTCTGGAAGAACTAGTGAAAAGTGAGGAATTGTCTCCTCCCCCTCCTCCCCTTCTTTTCTCCGGAGGAGTGATAAACACCCTTTTTCCCTTCCTTATCTTTCTTTTGCCTTGTGAAAACTAAGTGAAGAAACTTGAATTGCAAATATATGATAGTCAGTATTAGTTTATTTGTGCACATGTGTACGTACTCTAAACCAAGTACATCTGAAATTAAGGCTTTCGGAGTTGAGTTTGACACTTCGACGTCTGTTTCACTGAGGAACTGAATTAGGACAAAAATAGGTTGCTTATGAACCTTTGAGTCAGAGTAGTCATTGGGGACTTATGTAATGTTATGTGACTTCTCTCTATATATCTGTCATCTTCATCGTCTGGACTCTGGTGTCTAAAATTGTCCCCTCAAAAGGCAGATTTGAGAGAAGATAAGCAGCTCTAAATGGATTATCCTGGCGCTTGTACCATTTCTACAGCACTGGTTTCACTTTTCATTTGAAAGAACCGTGAAGTGTTTGTCATGTTTAGTATGCAATGACCTTCTTAAATTGAAGTGCTAATATGATAGTATGAAAAAAATGTCTTGGAGTTAAATTTGGCATTGTTGATTTGTCCAAGAAGATGAAGTAAACCGACTTCATTACTTGTACCATGAAGTAAACTACTTCACTACTCTTCTATGTTCCAAGAAAAATTAAAGCACAACAACTATGGAGTAACAATTATCCCCATTCCCAAGAAATGGATTCCCCCTTGTACTAAATAGTAAAATCAGTGGGCTCCATCAGTTGCTGGCCATTGGATTGTCCTTTTTTCGCTTCTTGTTTAATGCTAAACGTATTAAACCACATGTTTGGATCCAGGTTATTTGGAGAGTTTAACTTTTTTCTTCCTTATGATCACAGGGTGAAGAACTAAAGAAGCAAATAGGAGCAATGGCATATCTAGAATGCAGCTCCAAAACACAGCAGGTTCGTATCATCTCTCTATGCATATGTAGTTACTGACTCACAAATCTTCCTTGAGGACTGAGTCTACATTTGGCATACCGAAAGAGACCATCGAATATTGATATCAATAAGTAGTCCATTGACGGATTGCCTTAAATAGTGCCCAACCCAGATTAGTGTGTTTACTATTCTAGAGTATATAGTTATCCATATTTACATTACCAGCTTTAGTCAGCATAAAATCAGTGAAAAAAGTGACTTGTAGTGGAGGCAAGCTTTGTGCAGGGAAAAATTCAACTGTAAATGGCCTGAAATCAATGAACTAAAACAGGATCAAAGAAACAAGTTCACTGGTACTAATAAGTTTTTGTAGAGTCCTCTCTTCAAGTTGTTCTTATTTGCACCCTGGTCTCAAGCGTTGTGCTTCAGCTTATTATTTACGGGAAAGGAGCTGACCAATTATTTTTGATTGGTCATAAGTAAACGTATAAATCCCCGAGTAACTAGATATATTTATACTTCCAATTTGCTCTTGCTTCACGAGTTTTTCAATTAGCAGTCAAATCATTATTCGGACTGTCTGAAGGAAATAGAATATCCGGAAAATCCTATTAGATTGTTAACCAACAACTCATCCAAAAGCTCAAGTTGTTGGAGAGAGGGATAGCTTTATTATTCATAATTTCAACACGCTATCTCGTGTGTAGCTAGACTCTCCATAAGCGGGCTAAACAAGTGCGGATGTTTTGATCATTTGGTTGGTGGTGATGTTCAAATAAAGGATCTATAATCTGGCTCTTATACCATATGCATTATATTGTTTACCACCAAATCATCTTAAAGCTTAAGCGGTTAGAGGGATGAGTAACTTTTTCTCGACAAATCCTTTATGTGACAAAGTTAGAGGGAATTGAGTCCAGTTTAAACATATCTTTTTCCCTTTCAAAGTGCAGAATGTGAAGGCTGTCTTTGATGCTGCAATCAAGGTGGTTCTCCAGCCTCCAAAGCCCAAGAGACAGAAGAAAAAACAGAAAATTTGCCACATACACACATGCGTAATATCGCTTAAGATATATAGTACACACATGCCATCTAATTTTGTACTCGCACTTGTCATACCAAAAAGATGTGATCCTTCGCATGGTTTAAATTTTTTGGAAAGTTGCACTTTATTTTTTCGAGATCGAAAGAGATACTCTAGCCTAGATTTCAAAAAGAAAGAAACATAGATTACCTTTAACCACTGGCAGAACCTTTTAAGGAGGGCGAGGTGGCACAGGCTAGGCCACCCCGGGTCCCAACCTCCCACCAGGCACCAAAATACTCCTATTTAACATGGGAGAATCACCGGCACCGGCAGGTGGAGGACGCCTGGGTAGTCCTCACAATTTACAAACTTAGAGGACTGTTTATTTGTTGAGTCACATCTGTTTTGATATAAAGGTTAAGGGCTCTCAATTTGCTTCTGATAAGCATTCCCATAATCAATTCTGTCACTACTATGGCAGATTTTTCAGAGAATTTTATGTCCTCATGTTCTTGGGTACGACTCCCTTCCGGTTTCAATCTGCCACTCTCGTCCAGTTTTCAACATTTGTGTAGCAATCAAGCTGGTTTTTGACTCCTACGAGATTAACGGTTTAGATTATCTTTATGACTTTATCATCTTTACGGACCCGGGACGGACCATAATGCTGAAGCCAACTTCCTTCTTTTTTCTTTCAATCAAGACATTTGTTGTATCCGCTCATCTATTTGCACTTAAAATATGTTAGTATACAAAACACAACTCTAGCAAAATACATCTCATCCAGTGCTATGTTATTTGAGAGTTAAGTTTCACAGGACCACTGCAAAAGACCAAAATGGGCCTTAAAACATTGATAAAAAGTTGCACCTTCCACCACAGTTTTAGGCAGTGGTTTTCTGTTGCTGCACCACCAGCACAGATGCTCTACCCTTGAGATCCGACAACGAAAGAATGTCTCCGATCACTCCCATCTCCGGCAACTCACTCCACTCTTTCAACCCCGACGTCTGTGGAAACTCCACACTCCAATGTCTCCCCACGATTATAAGGTCGAATTCGTCCACCATTTCCCTTACTATCAAGGCAGTTTCTGCCCCATCTTTCACTACCTGCTCCACGTAAACCATTTCCTCCCCACCAACGTTGGTAAACTCGTTCAACACCTCGGAGTCTAGCTTTTTCTCATTCTCATCGGAAGCATCACATACCATGGGAATGAAATTCACCATGGTTAGTCCGATGCCCGAGGTCCTACTCCTTGCCATCCATTTGGCGTAAAACAATGCCTCACGGTCATCGCTCCCCCCAAAAAAGATCACAGCCACACGTTGCTGCTGCTGCTGCGAGAGGTCCCCCTGACGGCGACCACGGTCAACTAGGATCCCAACGGGACAAGGATTTTACAATTGACTGACCTCAGCTCAAAATCTTCCGACTCAACCGCCCATTTTCGGTGAAATTGGATTACTATCAGCGAAGCAGTTTTGTTGAGAGCAAGAGTACATATATATCTTCGTGCATTAGTTTTCACGGAGAAATTGCGGTGAAGGCCAGTGCGCAAATTCTGCCTTGGTGCCTTCTCTCATGGCGACCGAAAGCGTAGACCACATGGACGGAGTAGGAGCTTTCTTCGGGATTTTGATGATTCTCCTGATAGATGAAGAGGGGATGAGCTCGACTGTGGAGCTCGATTAGGTGAAGGGCATAAGCCATCATAGGGCTTTCTTTGGTCGGACAGGAGATGTCGATGAGGTTGAGGAAAGCCACGATGTTGTCTGGCCTGTGGATACACATGACTATACGTATCTCACCACCTTGTTTGGAATGCATGATGCTTCTTTTTTGGTAGCCTGAATATTTCTGCGATGGATCGTAGAGTAGTTTCACCAAGAGTGGAAGGACCACTGATGCCACGCCGCTGCTGTGTGCTAGTCACAAGCAATGCAAACGTCTCCTCATTGAATGCTTGCAGCAGTGCATATAAAAGGGAGACTTATCTTGCCATGGTTTTGAAGCGTTTTATGTCGTTGAATTTCAACATTTGGGAAGCAATAACATCATGTTGCATCCACTATGGTTGCAACATGGAAAAATGTGATGTGTTCACCCATGAAGAATACCACAGAAAAATCAAAAGATGAAGAAGAATTGGGACACTTGAAATTGCCATAAAATACAGTTTGCGAGAGATTTGTCAAATCAGGGATGGATTCGGGATTCCAACCTAGGGGAGGCAAGCTCCTGTAATATACCTAGTGGGTGCGAGCTCCTGATTTTGCGGTGCGGTTATTGGCGGTGGATCTAGGAAGAAGACCCTCTCCCCCCTAGATCCACCCCTGCAACCAACGTAAAAGTGCGGGCAACAATTCTGGACCATAGAGGTACTATGTGCACTTTTCTACATCTCTCCAATTCTGCATATCTAGAATTTATGAAAATAGTAACAGCCATAATGATACAAACAGAATTTACTTACAGAAACTTCATACAGAATGATATGGCTCATTTACATGCCAAAGATACATCAAATAGTTTTCTTGGATACATAAATCTTGTTAAAATGATGAGAGCATGTAAGTGGCCAATTCCTACAAATCAGAGAGATCTCGAATAATTATACTGCTAATCTCACCCAACAACCTCCAAAAAATCAAAAGAGAGCTTCTTAAGAAATCCATAAGTACTTTCAGACTAAAAGAGTACCACGCACAATCCAGACAAGGAAACAGTTCAACTTGCTCTTTGTAAGGAAACAGGTAAGTAAATTGTCCATATTATCTTTAATACCACTTCCAAAAATTACACTAACAGCACCACCTATTCTTCATGCACCTCCTAATCCTCCTCTCCCATTGTAATACCCCTAACCCTTAATTGCGATTTAAGTTAATTCTATGTTATGCTTGGGCTAATTGGGTGAGTTAAATACTTGTCTTACATGCTTAATAGAATTGGAACATAAGATAAGCTATAGACTAGGCCACGCCCAATAATTTACCTAGAGGCCTGGTAAAACAAAAACAGAGTTATACGCGTAATTCTCTACTTGTTCTCATCACTTCCACCGTTGAAAATTAGGGATTTGGCTTGCTTAGCTTGAATTGGAGTTCTTAACTTGATAATTAATGTCTCTTCTACTTGAATATCATGTTTCTTGACTTAAATACCATGCTTTGATTGTATAATTCATGCTCTAGATGTTGATTTAGGTTGAACTTGGGTTTTGGGTTAAAATCTTAAAGAAGCTCAAGAACCCTAATTGAATCTCTTGAATTTCATGTTTATAACTTGTTTTGATGCATGAATTTGATGTTCTTGAAGTAGCTCTTTAATATATCTGAGTTTGAGCATGATTAGTGAGGTTTTGGTGTGAATTTGAAGTGTATTGAAAGGTTTTGGAGTTGGAAATCGGAAGAGGAACAAGCTGCGGTTTTTTGGAAAATCTGCAGAATTGAAAACTCTAAGTTTGACCTGATTTTGAGGATTTTTGTTGAGGCAGTTCCTAAGCTTCAAATATTATGAGATTTTTATTGAGAGTTCCTCTACAAGTCCTTTGTCTATGGTAAAAATTTCAGGATCAGATTCGAAGTATTGAATTCTATAAAAATTTGTAACCTTGCAGCGCGCAATTTCGGACTGTGCTGACTGCACAGACACGTGTTGGAGAAACGGCTATAATTTTTATCTCGAGTGACCAAATTGCAAACCGTTTTCTGATTTTGAAACTAGATTCATAGACCTTAAAAAGTATGTAGAGTTTGTGCGTTACTTATTCTTGTGCAAAGTCAGTTTTTGCATTAAAGTGGATGAAGCTGCAGATTCTGTGATTATCTTCTTGAGGCTAGCTATCTAACTTCATATGTTTACCTTAGGACCTTATGTTCATAAAGATAGGCTTGTTTAGCATCTTCTAATCATGTTTTTATTGCCTAACTGTTATAGGAGGTTCGAGTGACGCGTGAATCGAGGTGAGTGACCTAATACCTAAATTACATGGTTTTATACAAGTTTTCCATTGCAAAGCTTTATCGTACATGTTTTGTACCATGATATGAACTCCATGGAATATCAATGAAAGGTGGATATGTTTTCCTATCTAGTAAAGACATTCCTACAATGTGACACATAAAACGCTAGGGATAATGCCAAGACATTGAAGCTTATCCACTACCGGGGACGCCTGGTAGCCACACAAGACTGTGGCATGTGTTTTATATCAAGACTATTTTTCTATGATTGAATCTCTATGAAATGTTTTTTTATCATTGTCCATGGAAAGCATGTAACTTATGTATTCGTCATTCATACGAGCTTCGGCTTATGTTATTTTTTCACCTTTCAGGCAACGGGAAGTAGAGTGGTGGCGTGGAGCCTTCCTTTTGGACGTGCTATGTAAATGTGAACTTGTAGATAGGGAGTTGCATTTTGTGAACACTTTTGGCTTGTAATTATGCACAGCTCTGAGTGGTTTGCCATGTAAGGATCCTTTTGTAAGAACAACTAGTTTTGTGGATATGTAATGAAATAGATTTTGCTTCCGCTTGTCATTATTTGAGTCCCTTTAGTCCTTGCTAGCGAGATGATTATTATTGAAATGGCCTTAGTGATTATAACACTGGCACTTTGTTATGACTAACACCTTTAGGGGCGGGCTAGGGTCGTGACACCCACCTCCTCATCCTCCTCAAGTTCTTGATCTTCGTCCTCCTCCTCAAAGTCATCAGAAACCTCCCCATATAGAAACACTGATTGGCCCTTTTTTGATTGCTCCAACTCCCAAACAAGTAAATCCTTCAAGTACCCAATGGGGGAAGCAAGTGCCAACCCATCACCCCCAGCAATCACAATACCAGAAACAGAACCTTTTTCGGTGATGAGCGGGCCACCCGAAACCCCCGATTCTGCCACCCCATCAGCCTCTTCCATGTTGTTGGCAAGTATTTCCTTCGCCGTTCTGATTGCAGAAAATATGGCTGACTTTAGACCATTGGAAAGCAGGATTTTTGACAAAAAATAGCCTTTGACCCAACAACAAGTCATGTGAGAGAGAAAGTTGAGAGATAATGTTTAGATCGCTCACCATGCCATCTGGCAAACTAAGGCAAGCGATGTCATAAACTGTATCAACAGTAGTTACTTTGACCAAGTGGAATTTCCCCCTGGGAGCTCTGCCCAGACAGTAAATGTAACAAACCTCGAACCTCTGACACCTCGAATATCAAAAGAGAACCGCTCAGATATAAGGTGAGCAGCAGTGGTTGCATTTCCCTGTTCCAAACCCTTGACTAACAATCAATCCATTCAACCCTAAATATCAAAAAACAGCAAGCAACTCAGTCCTTCCATACCGAGCGGGAAATAGAATGTAAGAAAACAAACAAATAATAATAAGAAAAAACAAATAACAACAACTGCAGCTTTTGTTACTGGAATAATGGCAAAACAAATAGAAGCAACTAATAACAGCTTTTGTTATTGGAACAAAATTCCAGTGCCAACCATCTTCCCTATCCCATGCTAAACAAAATTCCAGAGCCAATCATTTACTCCAGTAACAAAACAAATATCCAGAGAGTTGTTTAGAAACATCATTTCATCAATTCAGACTACACTGCAAATGATAACAGCTTCACAATTGAAGGATGGATCACTGAAGCAGAAATGCAATTCAATTTCCCCAGCTATCACTGATTCTACTACTTTACGTATTATTACAAAAGAGGCCATTCAAAGTCACTGAGTAAATCAAGTTGGTTTCTATGGTTCACTTATGTTTTAAGAACTATACTAATCATGCTCAAAAGCCACTTTCTACCAGCTTCAACAAAAGCCACTTTCTACCAGCTTCAACATAGACTTGAAACTTGTGAAAGCAAAATAACTATTGTTTCTGTGAATTATCTGCTTTTGAAAGGGGATAAAATGGACACCATAACAATCAGCACTACCTATCCATGTCTCACATAGACTATGAAACAAAGAAGAGGAAGCAAAAGACTAGAAAAGTAGCAGCAAAAGCAACAACAGAAAACAAGAAGAAGAAAAACACTAACAGTTACTTTTCCATCAGCTGTACCATCATTCATCCTTCAGACATGCCCAAAGACATATCCAATAATTCAACTAATACAAACCTAAAGATGATTGCATAATACTTAACTGACTTGACTCAAATCCTATACAGCAACCCAATAGATATATACTTGCCTTGGTTCAAATCTCGTAAATAAGAACAACAAACAGAAAATCAGACCATTTACCCTAAAGATTTGTATTCATCCAATTTCAGGAGACGATACCGAGCTAAAGTATGTGATACAACTCTCCACTAAAATGCTGCACAGAGGGCAGACGCATATGGATCCGGTCGTATTGCATTCACCAAAAATTGCGGCATTGATGAGCAGAACAAAATTTTCCTAGTCTATGTCAAACCACAGGTATTACATTATGTGTCAGAAAACTTACTTAGTTGGGTTTTGATGTACAAAACGCCAGATTTCAGTCTTCAGTTCAGTGAGCATTTCGCCGATCCTCCAATCCTCCTTGCTCTTCGAATCATCTTCATCATCTTCAGGGTCTTCGAATCATCTTCATCATCTTCAGGGGAAGTCAGGATCGAGGGAAAACTGAAAGAATGGGGCCGGCGGGGAAAGCCTCATCGCAGCGCTAATGAAATTATCTCGTTTAGGGGAGGGGAGGAGTGGGGAGGGTTTAGGTAGGCTAGGGATGAATAGAAAAAAGGTTTACGCGACGTTTATATAGTGTGGGCTACGGCTTTAACCCACTACATAAGTGTGGGCTTTACTGGTGATTCTTTGAGGTAATTCTAGAAGAAAATTGATTTTAGCACTCCAAAAATTGATGGAGGGGCTCCAAAACGACGTTGTTTTGTGTATAAACTTGAGATTGTTGTGGGAAATGAGAGTATTTGTATTACACTTGAACTCAAACTTTTTTTAGCTTGGTACAAAATGACTAAATCATATTCCTATATAACCACTCCACAGAAGGCTCTACTACAAAGATATTTGCATATAAGATATACTTTGAGATAATTCTAAAATTTTAGCACTTTAAAAATTGATAGAGGGACTCCAAAACGACGTCGTTTTGTGTAACACAGTTCAATTTTAGAGCTCCTCCATCAATTTTTGGAGTGACAATATCACAATCCATTCTAGAATTACACATGTGACTAATTCTCACACAAAACTCTAGATATTTTAGAGTTTCTAAAAACTTGATTTTTATGTCTTCTTCAATAATATCTTCCATTTTGGGTTTTGACAATTGGAGCTTTGTCAATTGGACTTGTTTGGACTTAACTTTCTTGTGCAAAAATACTATATTTAGTTTATGCTTCAACAACGTTAATCATAATTAATATATAATTAAAAAGTAGACACACCTAAGATTCAAATTTTCAAGTCTAGATTTCAATTGGGCCCTATTACATTAAAGCTTTATGTTTCCTTTATTAGGGAAAGAAAAGTTAGGCAAAACGCAATCGAAGTATGGTTCTTTCTTCTATACAAGCCCTACATTGAGGTTGAATTTCTATAAAATGATTTAAAAGATAACATAATTAGATCAAACGACTTAAATAAATGCATTTGGGCTTCCGCTTTGTGAAATAATGTCAGATTTTCTTCCAATAAGTAATCGTAGGATATGTATTGATTTAGAATACGCGTAGAGATCATAGTATACGCGGTTGTATCGTAAAATTTCTATACAAAAAATATGATACGTATTGTTCTCCGAATGAAATGATACAAATGGTAGAATATGTATCATGTATTATAGGTTGCTCAATCTATCATTGCTAAGGGCTTTGAATGGCAAATCTTAATTCAACCCACCAAGCAACCATAATCAAGGAATAGTAATAATTTAGGCCAATAGTCCTATGAAACTTAATTACTTTTTGCGTCTCAAGACCAAACACTCGCCCAATCCCGCAAAGCTAGTGAGCCACTTTAGGCACCAATTCCATGAAAAGCATGCCCCGTGCATGTCTCCCCATAAAAGGGTCATCTCTCCTTTTTCTTTTATCTTTTTTTCTTCCTGAAATTGAGTTATCTCCTTTTTTTTGGATTGAAAATGGATATTTATTTTAGAGCCTAGCTGGATTTCAAACTTTAAATTCAAATTTAAAGATATCAATTGTTTCTAAGATTTGTGCGGTAATTTGGATCTCCAAGTTTGGCACTAAGCCCCACCTATGTAACAATAGTGTCAAATTGTATTATGCTCTATACTTTTAAAATTCTTTTGAACTCCTATAATTGTGATTAATATATAATAACAAATTTGGATGTATTTATGTGCTATTTTGAATATGTAATTGTTGGTACAAATACTTTTTGGTATAAAAGTTAAATTTATGCTATTTTTTGGGGAGCATAATTAAAGATCCGCCTAAGCAATTTCAAAAATAAATGTGTATAATTTTTTTTTCAAAAAAAAACGTATTAAAATTAGCACTAAGATTTGTGGCTTCATCAATTGGACTTGGTGATACATATTACTATGAACTTGAGATTGTTGCACAAGAACAATAATTGAGAATATTGAAGATGATAGGGTGTATGTGTGACAAAAAAAATGGTTAAGTTTAAATTTTTTTTTATGGGAAAAACCTTTGCAATGGCTTCAAGTACAAACATCTCTTTTCCAAATCTCAAATGTCTATTTTTTCCCCAAAAAAAAAAGTATATCTCAAACGGTTTTTTAATATCTGACACTTTCTGTCAAAATTGACATTCGGTGAAAACTTTTAAACCCACGTCAAATTTGATTTTGCTTTTGAAAGAGGAGCATTGGCTATCTTTCTTGACCGTTTGAAACTCCATGTTGGATTTGACTCCCTTGATGGAGTTTGCTTTTAAATGATGATGTTTCACGCTACCTTCATGTGATGCAAAATATGATTCATTAGTGTTATATAATGATTGTAATCATTTGTTTTACAAATCCCGACGAATATATTATAAATGATAAAAATTTATGTCTATCACACATGAAAATTATATCTACTCAACTAAATACTAATGCCCCGATCAAACTATTTTTTTACATAAATAACTTATACTCCGTATATACGTTGACACTAAACGACTTGATTAATGGTGAAATAAAACTATTTAAACTCTTTCATTTTACGTCACACACACAACCGTCGCAGGAGAAATCTTACCATTCGTTGTTGTTAAACTGTAAAAAGAGTTTATTTGTTGTAGTTGTATTTTGTTTTTTTTTATTATAGATCTTTCGCTCAAAAAATTGTTTGACTAGTAGTATTTTTTTTGGAGAAATTTTTCGGTGCCGGATGGGTATACCCCACGTGGTAGCCGCTTAGTACATCCAAACCGTCCAATACAATTTCGAACAGCTCGAATTGAAACCCTCTATTTCCTTCCATCCAAACACTTTCTCTCTCTCTTTTCTCTCTCCAAATTTGAGTCGTTCAAAAAACGCAATAGACAGCTTGGATGCGCCGAGCGAACACCACGTGACACTGGAAAAATTTTCCTTTTTTTTTTTTACAGTAGTACTATTCAGCCTATTAATGAAAGTTGACACAAACCGACACCTCCCATGGTCCACCCATGTACAACGCCACCCTTTTTAAGAGAAATGCTAAGTGTAAAGAAAATGGGCAAAGAAAAGACCTTTAAAGTGTATATGAACCGGTTCAAATTCATTGCATTGCACAGTGAATCTGAACCGGTTCATGTAAACTTTGAGGGTCTTTTCTTTGTCCATTTTCTTTGTTTCTAGCACAACTTGTAATGTATAGTACAGTAAAATTTTCTTTCTCGTTCATCATATCTACCCATTTCCCCAAAACCTCTCTCTCATCTTCTGGAAACCTGTTGCTGTTGCTGGCATTGTCTCAGAATTCATAGCTCTCTCTCTCCCTCTCTCTCTTATCATGGAGGTTTTAGTGTGCGTGGTTCTCATCTTGGCTAATGCTCTTCATTCAAGTAAGCTCTCTTCCACAGTTCCACTGCCATGCTTCTCGCATTGATCACTTCTCCTACTCATGAGCAATTTCTTTTTTTTTTTTTTGCCCCAAAATCCAGGTTTACATACATTAATGTATGTGTTCTAAAGATTTCTGGATTTTCCTACATTTTATATATAAGTAGTATATTTTTTCAGTTGCCTAAGTGGCTCTGCAGCCAGAAATTTCCTTCAATTTTTTTGGCAAATTGTGCTTTGCAGGAGTAGCATTTTGTTCTGTTTGAGTCTTAAACCCTGAGACTCCTTTGAGCTATTTTTACCCCCTTTTTCTTAATTACATCATTTGAGCTTTGACAGTGTTTCCCAAAGATATTTGTGATGAGGGACGGCCGCAGAATTTTAGTTCAGCGTGACAAAAATGGTTCAAAAAAATTATACCAGTATTTATATGTAGAACACTAAATAGAATAAAAATATTTGTTTTGATTGACCTAGTTTATTTATTTTGTTTTATTGAGCTTCATGATCTCTCTACTAATAGGTATGAAGAAGCCAAGTAAAATTCTGAGCAATTTGAATTCTAAACAATTGTTGAATATTGGAGGCCTGAAATAAATAGCCCACACCGATTAGGGTGTCCTGAGAAATTATTATAAAAAATAAAAAATAAAAAAAACTTGAATGGCCTTTATATTGGGTCACATGATCAAATTTACGTCACTCCGGCATTGATAGTCTACTTGAGCTATAGTACAATTTAATTTGAGGGTGCAAACTGCTTGGCTGAGCTATGTAGTGTTTGAACTCGGTTCGTCGAGAAATTTTTCGGTGCTGGGTAGGTATATCTCACGCGGTGTCCGCTCGGCACATTCGGACTATCCAATGCATTTTTGGATGGTCCAGGTTGAAATTCTCTCACTCCACCACTTTCTCATTTTTTTTCTCTCCAAATCCGAGCTATCCAAAACCACAATGGACGGCCCGGACGTGCTGAGCGGGCATCACATGGTACCCACCACCCGGCACTGAAAAATTCTTCCGGTTCGTCTAACAAGTTTAGCCCAGGTCATTTATTAAAAAAGTATCTACGAACGAGCCTATACGAATGACCAAAGCTTTTTTGAGCCGAGCTTTGGAGTATTGAGCTCGGCTCATTTACTACACGAGCTTAAAACTCGAATTTGAGCTCGAGCTCAACTCAATTTACTAAACGAACCAAGCCAAGCCTCATGAACAGCTCGGTTCGTTTGCACCCTTGCTGCAAAGTGACCTCAAGTATAAAAGTAAAGGGGTGCAAAGTGTATTTCAATTTCATTTCTTCTTTTTACTTCATTACTCTTTTTTTTTTTAACTCCCTCAAAATGTTAAAGTACTATTTTTTTTCCTCTGGTTCTTCCTTTTTCCCCACTAAATGTTGTTCCATTCATTGTACTCTGAATTTCTTCAAATTGCTTTTGTATTTTGTAACACGCACACACTCTCTCTCTCATGATCTCTTAGGTGCTACATGGTGTATTTGCAAGGACGGAGTGAGTGATGCAGCCCTACAGAAGACACTGGACTATGCATGTGGGGCAGGTGCCGATTGCACCCCTGTTCACCAGAACGGAGCCTGCTATAACCCCAACACTGTTAGGGGCCATTGCAATTATGCAGTAAATAGCTACTTCCAAAAGAAGGGTCAAGCCCAAGGCTCCTGTGATTTCTCTGGCACTGCCTCTGCAACCACATCAGACCCCAGTGAGCCAGCCCCCCTCTACTACAGTAATTTATTAGTATTAGTTCTCCATTAGGACCATTAATTTGCTCCACTTGTTTTTGGGTCCCTCTCTCTCTCTCTCTCTCTCTTAAAATATTTTTCTGGGTTTTTTTCTTCTTGGAATTCACTAATACATTTTCCCATATTGGTGGTTTACAGGCTCTTCTGGCTGTGTTTATCCTGCAAGTGCCAGGTATGCTTTGTTTGCTGGATTATAGTAGTAAAGTATGATTTTGACTTAAATGAGGGCTTTTGTTAACGAGGTTAATGAAATGGCTATATTACCCCTGGTTAATGGTGTCAGCGTCACAACCCCACTTGGTCTTGGTAGCAGTTGGCCCTAGTATTGTCATTGTCATGATGCAGCTGTATGTAATTAATTTTTATAAACTTTACTTCACACATCAAGTGACAACTCTCTAATTTGACATGAATAAGCCCCAAAAAGAGTTACTTTTTTGTTTGTTATGCTGCCAATATTGAGGGTCCTATGCTCACACCCTCGCATCTATCTTTTTCGTGTGTGCACGTGGAGAAATTTTTCAGTGCCGGGTGGGCACGGCCACGTGGTGCCGTGCACCATCTCGGCCGTCCAATGAAGTTTTGGA
>JAOTQK010000004.1:16373561-16403506 GCA_025642025.1 Rhododendron ferrugineum
ATCCCAATGACCCTAAAATGGGTCTAAAAACCCATATCAATACAATTAAGAGCAAAAGACCTAAAATGCCCAAATCATACAATGACGCACATCAATGGGCCAAATCCAGCGCAAGAGGAGCCAAACCTGGCCCAAACCCCAAACCTAACCCTAACCAAAACGTAGCCACCACGCACCACAACCCAAAATAACCGCCGACCACCAAACCCAGGCAAACAACCACCACCTGAAATTATTAACTTCTACTATGATGATAATTCCTTTCTACAATTATTTAACTTAGTTAGAGGAGTTGTTTTGCTTTGGGAAAACCTTTCACGAGAGAGACATGATGCAAACTGAGGAAGGCGAATTTGTCCATTTGTATAGCAGTACTCCACCACATGCAAGCTTTTTCCAGTATACTCTGCAAGCTTTGCTAGTCGTAGTCGAGCAGGGATAGCAATTTCCAAGTCGATTCTCTTCTCTTCTCATGTATGGGGCAACTGTGGATGGATGGATGGATGGATGGAGAGATTCCTTTCCTTCATAGATATATGCAATTGAAAAGTAGTGTACTAAAAAATTTCATTAATCTTTGAAATTGTTACAAAGACTAAAGGGAGCAAGGAGAACGGCAACAAGTGCCCAATCCGAGACCAAATCCTTTGATTGGCAAAACACTAAGGCAACACCCGATGGGACTAGCCCGAAAGCCTAAAAGGCTAGATAAATGGAACGAACCCAACAATTAAAACCAATGGGACGCAGCCCAACACCTAAATGGCCTTAAAACCTAGAAAAGATGGGACAAGGCCCAAACCAGTTTAGCCCAAAACAAAACCCTAACTACGTAGCTTGGATCGCACACAAGTGTTGTGCATGTAATATGCAAATTGTGCGTTTTTGAAGACTTTTTCATTCAGTAATATTGTTTCGCCAAAAGTGTTAAAAAAAAATTGAATAAAGAAAAAAAAAAGTTATTCAGCTTAATTATTAAGCCAAAACCACCTCAGGTTAATTACGTATTAAGCAAGGCACCCCTTCTTATCTCTCTTATGTTAGTAGTAGTTTTAGAAACCTATATAAGAGCAAGACGTCACACCCTGATTGAAAGTCTCTTTCTAAAAGCCCACAAATCTCAAAGAATAATCTCTCTTTCTAAATCTCTCATAACAATTAACAGGTATCTCTCTCTAGATCTCTCTCTTGTGTTTAGTTCGTGGCTTCGTGCCTGTTCTCTCTGTTTGTTTCTTGTCGTGGGTTTTTAATAGGTTTAAGGATGCTTAAGCATAATATTATTGGAGACTAGTTTTACGTATTAAACTCCGTAGATCTGAAACTCAGGGTCTTTTACTAAGTTGTGTTCTTGGCGGCAGTCGAGTACTGCATCAGAAAGTATTGTCGAAATGGAACAGAAGATCATAATAATACCCGTTGAAGCACTTCTCGGGAAAAAGGCGTGTGAATGTGGTCAGCAGCCGGTGTTCTTGAATAAGCAATGCGCTCGCAACACTCTCTCGAATGGAAGTAAGAAGTCTGAGGCGAACAAATCGCAAAAGGCAGTCAATGTTTCTACTGATGACAGAACATTATATGCTGTCGATAACCCAAAGGTGAAGCCGTCTACGATGGGATGTCGCAAGCGTGGCCTACCCGGGCTGGGCAATATTAATGGAAAGGAGAAGAGACGGAAATTGGATCTTATTGTGCCAGAACGACGTTCGAGAATTTTGAAACAAGGTCGCAACACTTTGGCGAACGGAATTAAGAAGCTTGAGGTGAACGAATTACTGAAGGGAGTCAATGTTTCTGCTGGTGATCATGACAAGTTATTTGCTGCTGATAACCCAAAGGCGAAGTCCTCTGTCGAGGGATGCCGCAAGCGTGGCTATGGTCCAGAGGAGAAGAGACGAAAATCGGTTCGTGATGCAATGGAACAGTGTTCGAGCGTTTTGAAAAAATTGATGAGTACTGCTCTTTCTGGGCGGAAGTGTTTGGAGGCAAAATGGAATCGCGGGTGCAAAAAAATGGATGAGGGGCGTGTTTCAAGTCAGAGTGCGAAGAATACTTTTAATCTGGGGGAGAATGGCCATGAAGCATCACCCTTGGAGCTTGGTTTTTTGCCCGAAAGTTTGATGTCAGCCGACGAAAAACAGAAGTTGAGAAAACAGCTTTTAGAAGTATCAAGAGGGA
The DNA here is from genome assembly GCA_025642025.1 of Rhododendron ferrugineum. Taxonomy (NCBI): domain Eukaryota; kingdom Viridiplantae; phylum Streptophyta; class Magnoliopsida; order Ericales; family Ericaceae; genus Rhododendron; species Rhododendron ferrugineum. The sequence continues at coordinate 16,375,737 of JAOTQK010000004.1, forward strand.
ATGTGCCACCATGCTTGCGAAGTTTCCTTACAGAAATTGGTGTAAACTGCCGGGAAAAAGAAGGAAGGATTGAGTTGGACATGGATGCTTTTGCTGAAGAAAATCTATTGAAGTTGAAAGGAATTGTAAGATTCGTGGGTGATAAGGTGGATCCCCTGAAGTTGCAACAAGAAAAGGGAAGACTAGAAAAGCAACAACGCGAAGGTGATTTCCTTACAGAGAAGGCTAGGAAAGATGGCCAAGTAGGAGCTGCTACAGTAGCCAGCGCGGAAGCTGCACTAAAACAGAAGCGGGAGCAAGAAAGAGAAACCGAACTTAAAAAGCAGCGGGAGCGAGAAAGAAAAGCCGCTCGACTTGCATTGCAGCAGGTTGAGAAGACTATTGCGTTTGATGACAATTTTCAGGTCTTGAAAGATTTTCAGAGGCTAACTCAGTGTCCGTTGTCCGAACAATATTGCGGTTTCCAAGGGGGGCCTGAAACCATTTTGGAACTCATTGAGTGTTGTCACCCAAGGGAGGATTATATTGAAGATGAGTTGGAGGAAGGGGAGATCTTGAGTGAAGATATAGAAGAAGGGGAGATTTGTGAATGGGGGATAGAGAGAAGAAGGAGGTAACAGCTTTGTTTGTAATCATGCGATGGCTGTGGCAAGTTGTAAATGATAAATTCTTGGGGAGATGTAATTACGAAACTTACATATTGTCTGTTTGAGCTTATATTGATATAAATAATTTCTTTACATGATTAAGGGTGCTAATTATTTCTGTTACATCTGTTTTTTCTACACAAGCTCCTTTCATGTTCATCACAGCCTAATAAGCTTTTGCACCTCTATCGCGCCACGATTTTGAATTCGTTCGGTCCGACTCAAGGGCGGAAGTATACCCATCATGGGTTGGGCTATAGCCCAGGTCCATTTTAGTAGTAGCGGAGTCAGGATTATAAATATCTAGTTTTTATTAGTAGAGGAGTCAGGATTTTGATCTGAAGGGAGCCGGCTTAATAGTTATATATTTTTTATCGGAACATATACTTATTATATCATAAAGTGTTTGCTTTCCAACATATTAAATTTGTACATTGGAATAATTTTAGCCTAATATAGTTAAAGTATACCAATCTTTTTATTTTTTTCTTTAGGCTATTTCGACAGTTACGTGTTTAATTTTTATTTATAAAAAATTGAGAAATGAGAATATAAAATAAACGATTTTTTATCAAATCAAACCATAATTATTAAGATTATAAGTACCTATACATGAATAATTATCGATAATATTCAAAATCAGGTATATAAAAAATAAAAAAATTAAAACTATGGGTTGGGGCCCCCCGGGCCCCAACATAGCTCCGCCCCTGATTTTTAGAAACTCTAGAATATCTAGCTCTGGAAGCTTTAGAATATTCTTGTGAAATATTAAAGTTTTTTTTGTGAGAATTAGTCACATGTGTAATTCTAGAATTATCTCAAAGTTTATCTTGTAAAAAAATATCTTTGTACTAGAGGTTTCCATGAAGTAATATAAATAAGGATAGGTTCTAACCATTTTGTACTAAGCCAAAAAAAAAAAAATTGAGTTGAGATGTAATACAAATACTCTCCTTCCTCACTATTGTCTTTAGTATTCTTCCACTTCCAAAAATCTTCAATGCATTTTAAGATACGCGATACGTATCCGATATGATTTACACAAAGCAAAAAAAAATTGGATTAGCCCAGGGTATAATCAATTCTTGGTTCCGCCCTTGGTCCGACTCATATTTTCATTTCGATATTTCGAGCTCTAACAAAAAAACCAGAGCCTTCAGAGCATGATTGTAACATTTCCCTGCAATTTCAGCAGTTCCAGCAAAAGACTTCGGTTCTTATCTTTCGTCATGCATGTGAAATAGTACGTTTGTTTATCTTGTTGGTCTAAAAAACTATTCAAGTGGGGTGAATTGGTTTTTTCCCAGTTCTCATGTACAATGGAAATTTAAAGAACTGAGTACAAGTCTGATATATTAATTAACTAGTGTTTGCCCGTGTCTACGGCACTATGCACCCCGTGTCGTAGGCATAGGCATTTTTTAATATATTTTTGTTTTTTTTATGCCAACACCAGAAGCCGAAAAGTGGGTAAAAAGAACCGATGACATTTTTGTAATATATTTGTAAGAGTGTGGGTGTTTTTTTAAGAGAGTTGGAGAGCACACCTCATTCATTGGATCAAATGAATCTCAACCCTTGGATCAATTTGTGTTTGTGTGGAGGCCCACACCCTTGTATTTTATTAGGTAGATGTGTTATTGCAATAGATTGAGTTGGCTCAATAAGATGGAGCTAACTCGACACAAATTCATTCCTCATGCAATTTTGATATGCAAAACACTTATCGTGGCTCCACTCTCCTATTGTCTTACTTGGAATTTGTTGCACTATCTCCAATAGTTGTACTCCTAGATTTGTGGGGTACTAGGCAACTTTTACAATGAGCAATTTATCCCGATCACTCCAACTAATTTTCATTTTGATGGTAGTCACACCTAATTCAACGAGTTTGACTATGGTGCTAGTAAAACTTCTATAAAAAATAAATGTTGACATTGCATATATCATGCTAACAGGTCAGAGAAAATCTGTTTCTTTTTTGTTTTTGTGATTTGCCCCCTCCTGGTACTTTCATTTACAGAAAGTCTACGTCCACCGCTTAACATTCATCGCTCAATCTCCTCACCATCTAAAAGTGTTTTTAGACAGTCCGAATTTTAAAAAATCCCATAAATGGGAGATGTGGATTAGGCAGCAATACCTGTTGGAGTTGCCGCGGACTGATCCTTGTGCCAAGTCTCAGCTTGACTTTAGGCCATTAATTGTCGAGACAGACGGTGAGATGCTGAGCGGTGGGCGTAGTTTCATTTATCATTCTCTGACCTGTTTCGGGTTTGAGTAGAATCACCCTTACCTTTCAAGCTCTGCCCCTGGTCCAAAAGATTTGACGAAACACCTTAACAACAAAATTCACTTTGTTGTCTTGTTCCCCAGTCCTGTACCTAAGCAAAAGCTTTACAGGGAAAGGGCATTTAAGTGGTCTTGCAGAGTAGTTACTCTGAGTGCTTCTACGACACGTCTCTACAATTCTTGGTGGTCTCACATTTGTTTGGGTTTTATGATAAAAGTCTAATAAGGATTGCAAAAGAACCGAGCTGTTTGTAAGTAGCTTGAGATTTGGCTATGTAAGTGCTCGTTGAAGCTCGCCTAGTTGAGTTGACGAGGGATCTCAAGTCAAAACTTTAGGCACTTTACGTAAACGAGCTGGGCTAGAGTTTGCCAAAGATTGGCCCAAATAGGCTTGCTAACACGAAAACATATTTATAAAACTCGTCTCTGTATTAGTTACCTATACTCTATTTTACGAGAGTTTTCGAGTTTGAGCTCGAGCTTAGCTGGTTTATACTTACTTAACTTGAGCTCAAGCTCGATTATTTGAGCTCGACTTGAGCTCACCGAATTGGGAATGAGCGGAGCTCAAAAACTTCAAAACTAGTCTGAACTAGTGGTGTTCACACACACACACAGGGTGCTTCTAATAAGGGCGCCCTTATTTTCGTTATTTGCAGACTTCTGTTATCAGCTGTTGGATTGTGATTTTAATGGTCCGGATTTGCTGATGGTTTATGACCGGTCATAATTAACTTTTTCCCAAAAAAATTTCATTAAAATTTGGACCAGTATCCGCATTTAACGAAAATAAGGGCACTCTTATTAGAAGCGCCCAATATATATGTGTGTTTCTTTCCATGCATTTAGTTCTCTCTCTCTCTCCATATATAGAGTCTTCCCTAGTGTCTTTTGGATACCAAATTGATAACATGAAGAAGCTCTCTCTCTCAACAGCTATATTCCTCTTCCTCATTGCAACACCAAAGACTCACTCCCCTGTTTCGGCTTCAAAGCTAGTAACATCTTCTCCAACCCACCAATATCATCAGCACTCATACTCTCCTTCGTTTTATGCTCACCGGAAAATGAAGCAGCGAAATCCTCCTCTGCCGGCACCTTCATTGCCCGGGGATATCAATCCGAGATTCGGTGTCGAGACGCGACTGGTTCCCGGTGGACCCAACCCCCTTCACAATTGATCAAGAACACAATTCTTGGCACCCATATGGTGATTTTTATTTATTTTGATCCGGCTAACATATATTTACCCTCCTGTTATTTATGTTTTCAAACACCTTGATGCTGTTTGTATATAGTAACTAAATGCACTTTGATTTTTTCCTTTCCAAATTTATATTTCTTGTGTAAAGATTAGCTCGTTAACTATTATGAGAATCAATAAGTTTACGTACACTCTTACTGACCAGTTATGTGGGGTCATCAAGGGCCGTCAGGCTGACTCCACAATTAAATGTGTGAGACCAACACGTATGTGAGAGATGAGTGGTCGGTAGAAGTGTATGTAACTCTTTGCCTTTTCTTTTTCATTTTACCTTGTCTTAAGCAGGGGACAGTGTATCTCCTCGGATAAATAACATATTACTACGTATATGATAATGAATACTTCTATTCCATGCCTGGTAGACGCTTCAAATTCGCTAAGCCACGCTTTTACGGTTTGTATTCATACTGGAAATCGAAATCAAACAAGCTTTTATCCTTCGGTTCCACACAAGATTTCTGGATTAATTAGCCAGCATTATACCATGATTAATTTGACATTATGCTGTTTCCATTTCTTGATTAACTTGTTACAATCTTTATCCAAGTTGACGAAATTCAATCCATCTCCTCATCCAATCTTTCTTCTTCTTTTTTATTTTTATTTTTAATCCTTGAAAGGGTGGAGGAGGGGGCGGTCAAGTGTAGCAACCCTCTCCTGTGTGTGACCGTAGGGACTTCAGACCCATGGCAGGCGCTCCTGAAGGAGAGCGGAAACCCATTGGTGCGGCCCGTCCCACCAGAGGCCGAAGAAGACAATAGGCAAATCATGGGATTTAAATGGGAGCGAGGAGGTGTCAGCACACCTCGAACCCATATTTACCCGTGACCAAGCGAGAACCAAGCCCAATAAGAATAACCCATTGCTATCTTGGCTACCACCCCGGGTGGTCTCTCCTCATCCAAGCTAATCAAGTCGAATTCCTACTATGGCACCAAACTTATCATCATGTTCAGGGGTGGCTGCAACCATGTATACAATAAATTTCTTTATGTTTGTCATTTGACTCATTTCAGAACTAAAACCCTTAAGCCGCCTCTGATCATGTTATTACAAAACATGTCCACGGTATTTTAATTCTATCCCACTCTATCTCACTGTAGCTAGGCGATTGAGTATTGTTATCTGCGACTTGGGCAGCTAAAGGTTACTCCATCATTCATTTTTAGAATTACATCGTTCATCCATTTTTGCATAACGAATGTTGTTCGATCAAGAAGTTACTAATATCTGATTAATTTTATAAAAAAAAGAAAAAGAAAAAAGAAGAACTATCTACTCCTCCGCGAACTCTACAAAATTGAACAATTCATGTCGTAAACGATAAGATAAAAGTTCTGGGTAGAATCTATCGAAGTCCACTGTGACTTTGCCATGCATTTACTCCACACCGAAAGGAGACTCATTGTCTGATGGCACAGCAGCAGCAGCAGGGGGGGGGGGGACATGATCCGTCTTTTTTCTTTGCTGATGCTGTACGTGTAAGCTGAAAAGCCTGCAATTCCATAATTGTAAATTCATATGCGTATCCTACCCTTTATGCAATACTATCATTAACTACTCATTCCCCTCTCTCTCCTCATCTCTCTCTCTCTCTGCGCATGATGTTTGATTTCTGCTGATGGCAAAAAAGCCACTGCAGAACTGCTGCAAAAATTGAATTCCCCACCAACTGTATGCAAGTAGTTACCATCAGGTCACTTTTCAACTTCCCTTTCACACGCCACAAACAATGGCAATTCCAGAAGGGAAACACCATGCAATAAAGCTTTCTGTTTTCGGGAAATTTTTGTTTTGAAAAAAGGGGTAGTTTAGAGAACCAAGAATTTCTCAGTCAAACTACTACGTACCAGATTCACCTCTTCAGTTCAAGTTTACCTTTACATGTTAGTGTTATCATTTTTTTTTGGAATTGATATTCGCGCTCTTTTTTTTTGATGCAAATGCTCTACTTTCAATGTGAAGTTACTTACTAGTAACTTCATGAACAAAGTGGAACGCCTGCATAAAAAAAGAGAGCGCGAATATCAATTTCCTTTTTTTCTTTATCGGCGATAGTTCGAAATGATCTAAATTTAATAAATATCACAGAACAAGATTTAAGTTTACTAAAGATAAATTTATGTATCTTGACTCTAATTGATTGGGACTGCTCCCTTTAAAAAACGACACGGGCGACACCCACCATATCGACGGTGAGCATGGGTTTAACTTCGTCTGGGGCCAAGAGATCGAAGAGAAGGGAAATGGATAGAGTGTTTTGTTTCATTCCCGTCTTTGCCTAAGCGTTTGGCATTATGAAAATCAGGATTTTCACACGGAAGTTTGATAAGAGCATCTCCAACCATGCATGTCTTAATTTTGAAGAATCAAGGCACTCCAACTGTGCTTACGAATGAGATTTTCAAAAGTAGAGATAGAAATGAAGAATTGGGTTGAAGTTTTGGATAGTAACATTCATCAAATTCACTTTTCGAATAAAGAATGATATTTTGATTATTCACAATGAAGAATTGAGTAATTGGAGATGCTCTAATAATATCAAACTGTAATCTTCTGTTTCAAACTTTACTCATCTGTTTAGATGTCCACTAAAACAAAAAACGTCACATGCCAAGGATAAAATTTACCTACTGTCACTAGTTTAAGGGTCGGTTTACAATGGCCTCTCTAGTTTTTTTTTTTTTCCAAAAAGATACTCTAATCAGTACCATTGACAATCATCAAATAAAGAAGAGTAAAATGATATGAGGACCGACCAAAGGGGAGGGAAAATGTACCGACCGTCGCCGGCGGGCCCTTTCCGGCTACCGGACGGCCGATCTGAGCCGTCCAAAAATTCTATAAAAAAAAACCGAGGGGGCCTACGCGAGAATCAACGGCATCCGAGGTGTGTAGGGTGCTTGATCCGAGCACCCCTTTTTCGTGTTTCGGTTTTTTTTTATAGAATTTTTGGACGGCTCGGATCGGCCGTCCGGTGGCCAGAAACGGTCGGTACATTTTCCCTCCCCTTTGGTCGGTACATATAGCAATACTCAATAAAGAAACACAGATAGCACATCCATCCTTTATCAAAGGCAGGGATAGCCACGACGGTGGATAGGTTTCCAAGTGGAAACACCTGATCCTCCAAAACCCTTACAAGCCAAGCAGTGAAACACACCATAACCAACACGCCTGACAAAACTAAACCCACATACACAGAAACTATACGCCAATCCACCATCGGAAAACATCGCACAATACATCGCACAATAGGGTGAGGCACGGCCACAAAGGGGAAGAAAACTCCCTGCAAAGGGGAGGAAACACTCCACAAGGGAGATCACAACGAAATCCAGTTAGAGCAGGTCCATTCTTGTATACCAAATTTCCTGTCAAAGCAAAAAATTGGCATACAAATTCCTCTCCACCATTGTGCCAAATGCAATGCCAAATTTTGGCGGTGCCTTTCTTGGTGTTGAATTTGGCATCCAATTAGCACCCACGTAAGCCATTTGATATGCAGTGAAAAAAGAAATAAGTTTAATCCAGTGGTCTGGATTTGAAATTATGCCGAAATCACACCAAACCGGTACATTTTTGGCTTTTTGACAACAACAACAACAGAACCCATATAGTTTCCAATTAGGGAAAATGACGGCCCATGACGTGTTTAAATAATTAATACCCGCCAAGGACATTTTCAATATTAACAAATGTTCTCAGCATGTCCTTGGCGGGTATTAATTATCGAAACAGGTCCTGAGCCGTCATTTTCCCCTCCAATTATTGGGGGTATGGGCGGGGGAGGATTGAAGACAGACCTAACCTTTGGCAATATACACAAAGTGGCTGCTCTCAGAATACCACTGAAAATAGTGGCCCCCCTATACCTGTTTTGTTGGGGAATCATGCCCCCGAATCAAAGCCAAATGGCATCAAAGAGGGTAGTTTTTTTGACGCTATAGCAAATTGAAAATCACTATAACAATGGCATTTTAACATCGGATCCGGATCCGGATCATCTAGGAGCCAATCATTTAACATCAACAGATAGACATGAACGTGCAATGTAGGCATATGTAAATTGTACTGTTTGGATATGTACATTGTTTACCTTGTCTTGCAGCCTCCGAAAAAACATCTCCCATTCATTTCAAATAAGATTTCGAAAACAAAAGAGAAAAGTCTCAAACAGCCAAAGGTAGGATCTGAGCAACTGCAACGTAATATACAGAGGCTTTTAGCTATCTCCACCCAAAAATACTACTGCCAACTATAGCTTTTTAATCTGGATGCGAAGAAACAAAAGCCAAAAAGAAGGCATACTCCATCTAATTAAATGACTCACACATGCAGTATTTTCTAGTATTGGCCCTTACCCAAGTCACATAATTTGCGAATCTTGGGCGCGGCTCAAACGGTCGTGTAGCTCCCCTTTGGGAGTAGAGGTTGTGGGTTCAACTCCTTTGGAAAGGAGGTGACCCCTTGTGGCTTGTGGTAACAACTAACTCTACTGATGCGTACTGCATGACAAATAAAGGTCACATAATTCGCTTGCGTGTGCGAGAGTGCAAGCGCGGAAGCGTCTTTGAAACACATCCGAAACTATAAAAATTTCGCAAGAGCGAAGATTGTGAGCACGAGCGCAGTGCGAGGATTGAGAGTGGAAGCGCAGGGGTTTTTGAAGGATTATGCGACTAAGGTCCTTACTGATGTAAAATTATAGAATTGTCCTTTTTACTGGTTCAGTTTTTTCCAGATAGAAGGGCTGTGTTGAATTTCCACAAGAATGAACCCAAAGAAAAGGAATGGAAAGGGTAAAACAGGGAGTGTGGAAATCAACCACTGGAAAAAACACACCACTATTGTAGTTTCCAACATAGTTGGTAACACAAGCAACTGAATATAGCCAAAAAATTTCACCTGCTGAAGTGAAATAGATACCAGAGTGTACGAAAATACGAGTAACTTTACGATACAATGACACAGCTTTTCTTGAATCAGAGTCTGCTTTAATACCGAAGGCAAGCATCCTTTTATTGGAAATTTGGCTAACAATGCTGGCCTCACCTACCTCTTGTAACAATGTACATCTAGAAGCATCATAAACAAGATATCTAGGCTAAACTTGCAGTAAATCAAAGGTAAGCTACAATTCCAGATTGCAGCTTATAAATTAACTCAATGTCTATTGTCTACCAAGGTAAACAAGTACATAAACAGAAACCATGTTTTCTACCTCTGACCAATTCGTCTTATTAACGGCTCTAAGGGTTTCTTCCCTTGTACAAAACCCGAACATTTGCCATTTTTACCTCAAGTTGAAAACAACCCCACCTGATACCAGAAAATGTATTTTCTCATGAACATTATACTAGAACTAGAACAATGCCATGACATGTATCGGTCATTAACGAGAAAGAACGAAATACTGTTGAGAAAGTCTCCACTCCCTTAAACAATTACTAGGAACTAGTTTCAGATGCATACGAATTTCTACACCAAGATGGACTCAAGCAGTTGCACAGTGGTTTTGAACCGCATTACTCGCTCAGTACAAACCAACAAACCAAAACTTCTTTTCCTATGACTAAAGCTTGACATTCACTCACAAAGCATTTCGCTTAGCCCATGGATTGTGGTTTGCTGGTGGATTATCTCATGAGACTGATACTCATTTAACTTAATGTTCAGCTAGTGGTTTGAAACTGTTCTCCTAAACCAAGTGGGTATGGATTTGGAGTACAATACCATTGCTGAGATAGCCAGCTGTCCTGGTCCACATGGGATGTGTTAAGGAAATCTAACAGGATGCACTTATATTCGATAATTCTCAGCTTGACCCAAGCGCAACCATCATGCAAGGTTCAAGATCTACTTCAGTCTGCTCTGGAAAGTAGCAAGGTACAACAAGAGGAGCAGAGGAAGAACCAGTAGATGGTCCTCTCCCCCCTCCAACAGTAACAAGTTTAATCCTATGTAGAAGTCTGGGCTCTTAATCAATTTCCGAAAACGCAAAGTATCCTCATCCCTAGCAGGGGAGGTCGGCTTGTGCTGTGACCAGAAGCATAGGTATTGATAAGGAAATCTCTGAATTGATTCGCGAAGACTTTGATCCAGCTGACATGGAAACAAGAAGCTCACAAACGGGAAATGGGCTTATATTTAACTCACTCGTTCCACAGAAACACTTCTACACGATCACACAAATTCAAATACCACTGCAGAGAAGAAAAAGTTCTAAAAACAGATGATGAATGTAGTCCAACACATGCCCTCTACACAAATCACTTTAGTGGAAGTATTAGAGTAACACTCCCTCACAATACAATTTTGTACAGAAAATAAAACTGCCACCAATGGATTTCCATGTAGATGCTTCTTTATCTTTGAATTCTTACCAACTATAACATTATAGGCACAAATCAAAGAAGCTTTAGAGGAAATAAGGGTGAAAAATTCTTTTACAGCCTATTATTGATTGACATCATTTACTAGAGTATTGGGTAAGCAGCATACAGGAGATTATATCTTTTTTGCCAGGAATATACCAGATTATCTCACTTCAAAATCTAACACCCTAAACAGCCACTGCCAAAGTATCATCCTATTCTTCCCCACCCACTGCACTAGGCTAGATATATGTTTCAGTTCACCTAAACTGTCTTATGAGCTAATATCCTTCGACCATCTCCACACGAATCATTTTTTATCATGAATAAATAAACCTTCAAGTACATGAAATTGAATACACAAACCTCCCCTGCCAACAAAAATGAAAAACCCAAGGTGTTCTACCGCCTAACCAGTCCACTGAATATGAAACATAAAATGCCAAACTTATTCAATTCGATTCTTTCCGCAAAAAGTCTATTGACTACCAAGTAACTTAAGAAATCAATCAAAATGTCAAATTTTTTGGAGCAGTCAACCTAAAAACTATAGGTAATAGGTAGAGTAGCCTCTCAATTACATACACCAAGCTTGGGTGGATCAGAGAAATTGGCAACACTTCCAACATAGTACTATTTTCATCCGCAGCTGCAATTGCAAAAACCCCCAAAACCATCCCAAATCGATCAACTTTTCACCTTACTGAAAATTGATATAGGGGGATCATTCGACTTACTTGGTTCGCCTAAAGACACTGATTCGCCAGGCGGACCTTTGGATAGACAATTCAGGAATTCAAAAGCCTTTTATACCTTGTACACAAATTCACAGATTTCAGTACATTCCTGATAAAGTCTCAGGTTCAATAACATTGGCGCATAAAACCCATTTCGGAAAGAAATGAATCAAAAAGTGAAAATTAAAGTCAATAAAAGCTACAAATACCATCTGATATTGGGGTGATATCATCACATTGTCCATATCAGTGCTTAATCTACAAATACTTCCAATCGTGTCGTCGCCCAAAACTTGAACGCCTAAAAATAAGTTAAAACCACCACTCATTCACAAGTACGAGTTCATACACACCACAGTCCCAAACCCTAAAACCCTTGCACACAAACCAAGCGAAAACCCATAAACCCAAATTACTCGGATTCATTATTAATATTGGACTTCGGAAAAACCTATCAATCTCAATGACAATAAGAGTGGGTACAAACCCAGTTCAGCAATTGATCAACCGAAAAATACATATTAATAAAAGATAACTACCAAACCCTAAACTCTTGCCACATAAATCAAGCGTAAATAATTACTCGAATTCATTATTAATAACTGAAAAAACTCTAAATCTCAATAAGATTGGATATTTGGATACAAACCCAGTTCATCTATTGCTCAACCAAAACCAAAAACAAAAGCAGTAAAAAAATTACATATTATAAATAAGAACCTTAAATTTCCATGATGCTCTTCACCTTGGGCGCGTAGAGCGAGTACACTGTGGCCTGTCTCCTGGCGACCTCCAGCTGAGACTCCCCGCCGGAGAAGGCGGCGGAGACGGCTGACGGCGGCGAGAGGTCCTTGTTCTGTCGAAAAGCGTCGATTGTTCGACGCTTGGTGTACTCCCTGATGTTGTAGTCGGCGAAATCGCGGGTTGTTCGGAGGAAGGAGCGGAGGAGTGAGAGTACTTCTGAGCGGCCGGGCGGTGGTAAGGCGGGTGCCATATTTAGAGAGAGAGAGAGAGAGAGATGGGTTAACTATAACTACTTTGGGAACTACTTCAATTTTAAATCGTTCCTCAACTATTAATTGAATTTGTATTTAATAGTCCCTTAAGCTCCATTATTTTTATTTTTGTATGAATTTTTTTTCATGTGTTTATTATTTTTCTTAACTTTTTGTTTACTTTCTCGTTCAAATTTTTGAAATTAATAAATCGTCTCGACGAAAAAAGTAAAGAAGTACAAAAATGTGGCCAATCTTGAAAAAAATCATATAGTTAGACAAATTAAACAGCTGTTTAGTATTTGTATAGTAATTTTTCGTAGGAGTGAGTATTTATGAGCGGAAGGTTGATGGTATTACAATTTTTTTTGATTCGTCCCTCAAAACTACTTATTTTAAGTCCCTTACCTATTCGATTGATTACAAATTTGGAGGACTGATTATTTGTTGAGTCACAATCTGTTTTGATATAGAGGTTCAGGACTCTCAATTTGCTTCTAATAAGCATTCCCATAATCAAATCTGTCCACTTTGGCAGATTTCTCAGAGAATTTTGTGTCCTCGTGTTCTTGGTTACGACTCCTTTCCAGTTTCAATCTGCCACTCTCGTCCAGTTTTCAACATTTGTGGCGCAATCAAGCTGGTTTTTGACCTGGGATGTTCTCCTACAAAATTAACGATTTATATTATCTTTATCATCTTCATGGACCCGGGACGGACCATATAATGCTAAAGCCTGAAGGTAACGACCGGACCTGGTGTTCTTCTCCATGAATTTCTCATTTATCAGAGAAAACAAAACTAACATACAATTGCTTTCACTGATATTTATGCAGAATAAAAGGCTCATAGTCACACACATTGATCCAACTCATTGTACTCTTCCTTCCTTTTCTTTCAATCAAGACATTTGTTGTATCCTCTCATCTATTTGCACTTAAAATTATGTTGTTAGTGTACAAAACACAATTCTAGCAAAATACATCTCATCCAGTGCTCTATGTAATTTGAGAGTTAACAAGTTCCACAGGACCACTGCAGAAGAACAAAATGCGCCTGTAAACATTGATAAAAGTTGCACCTTCCATCACAGTTTTAGGCAGTGGTTTTCTGTTGCTGCACCACCAGCACAGATGCTCTACCCTTGAGATCCGACGACGAAAGAATGTCTCCGATCACTCCCATCTCCGGCAACTCACTCCACTCTTTCAATCCCGACATCTGCGGAAACTCCACACCCCAATGTCTCCCCACGATTATAAGGTCGAATTCGTCCACCATTTCCCTTACTATCAACGCGGTTTCCGCACCATCTTTCACTACCTCCTCCACGTAAACCACTTCCTCCCCACCAACGTTCGTAAACTCGTTCAACACCTCAGAGTCTAGCTTTTTCTCCTCATCAGAAGCTTCACATACCATGGGAATGAAATTAACCATGGTTAGTCCGATGCCCGAGGTCCTACTCTTTGCCATCCGTTTGGCGTAAAACAATGCCTCACGGTCATCGCTCCCCCCGAAAAAGATCACAGCCACACGTTGCTGCTGCTGCTGCGAGAGGTCCCCCTGATGGCGACCACGATCAACTAGGATCCCAACAGAACAAGGAGCCATGTCAAGGATTTTACAATTAACTGACCTCTGCTCAAAATCTTCCGACTCAACCGTCCCATCAACCGCCCATTTTCGGTGAAATGGGATTACTATTAGGGAAGCAGTTTTGTTCAGAGCAAGAGTACATATATCTTCGTGCATTAGTTTTCGCGGAGAAATTGCTGTGAAGGCCAGTGCGCAGATGCTGCCTTTGTGCCTTCTCTCGTGGCGACCGAAAGCGTAGACCACATTGCCGGAGTAGGGGCTTTCTTCGGGATTTTGATGATTTTCGTGAGAGATGAAGAGGGGATGAGCTCGACCGTGGAGCTCGATTAGGTGAAGGGCATAAACCATCATAGGGCTTTCTTTGGTCGGACAGGAGATGTCGATGAGGTTGAGGAAAGCCAGGATGTTGTCTGGCCTGTGGATACACATGACTATACGTATCTCACCACCTTGTTTGGAATGCATGATGCTTCTTTTTTGGTAGCCTGCATATTTCTGCGATGGATCGTAGAGTTGTTTTACCAAGAGTGGAAGGACCACTGATGCCACTGCTGTGCTAATCACAAGCAATGCAAACGTCTCCTCATTGAATGCCTGCAGCAGTACATATAAAAGAGAAACTTAGTTTAAAAGGCATATTGCCATGGTTTTGAAGCATTTATGTCGTTGAGTTTCAACATTTGGGAAGAAATAACATCAGGTTGCATACACTATGGTTGCAACATGGAAAAATGTGCTGTGTTCACCCATGAAAAATATCACAAAAAAATCAAAAGATGCAGAATTGGGACACTTAAAACTGCCAGAAAATACAATTTGCGAGGGATTCATCAAATCAGGGATAGATTCGGGATCCCAACCTAGGGGAGGCAACCTCCTGTAATATTCCGACCTAGTGGGTGCGAGCTCCTGATTTTGCGGTTATTGGCAGTGGATCAAGGTGGGAGACACTCCACCCCCCAACCTCCCCCCCTAGATCCACCCCTGCAACCAATGTGAAAGTGCGGGCAACAACTCTGGACCATAGAGGTACTATGTGCACTTTTCTACATCTCTCCAATCCTGTATATCTAGAATGTATGAAAATAACAGCGTATGTAAGCAGGGTAACACAGTACATACAAACAGAATTTACTTACAGAAACTTCATACAGAATGATATGGCTCATTTACATGTACCTATTGGACATGAAAAAAAGTCTCATCATCTTAGTTTGCAAACATGCCAAAGATACATCAAATAGTTTTTCTGGATACGTAAATCTTGTCAGAAAAGCACTTTTCATTTAAATAAACAACTAAAATGATGAGAGCATGTAAGTGGCCAATTCCTACAAATCAGTGAGATCTCGAATAAAGGGGAAATTCATTGAAGGCGAGTTTTGTTACCTGATCATCTCTGAAGAAGCTGTAGAAGGACATTTGAACGATGCCTTTAGAGCTCATGATGAGGCCCAAGGCTAGAGCATCCTTAAAGGGCACTCGGCAAATACATGCAGGTATGATACACGCAACAACCTTCACCAAGAAAACCACAATGATGAGGACGACAATAGAAATCGCATACGGGTTAGACAGATCAATGGCTTGCAGATTCACCCTCAATGAGATCAAGGTCATGAAAAGCGGTATAAACAGACCGGAAACAAAGGAATCGAGCTTATCAGCCAATGCGGACCCCAGTGGCGGTCCATCTGGTACAGCAAATCCGATGATAAAAGGACCCAATATAGGAAATTCTCCAATCCAGTGAGCAAATGCGCCAGCGAGTAAAATAAGCAGAATGATAGAGTAAATGTATGAGTCCTTGACAGGCCTTCCTTCTGGTGTCTGTTTGACGATCCATAGCATTGCAGGCCGAATGATGATAATGACAACAAGAATGAAACAAATAATCAATCCGATGCGCTGAAGTGCATTTGATAACGAATGGTCTTCCATGAAAGACCTAAGCGTATTCATTAAGAACGTGAGAGTTATGCTTAGTACTTCACTGGAGAGAGATGAGGCTAGTGCTAACCGACCAAGCTCTGAATTGAGGATTTTGAGCTCTTTGAGAAGCATAGCCACGACAACAAATGGGCTCACAGATTGTAAAGTGGAAACAAATACTAGACTAGCTGTTGAACCATCGTCCTTGTCTCTTATGAATTCTTTTAGGAGCACTTGGGAGGTCATATTACCAACCATGAAGGGGACCATGAGGGCTAGAATGCCTACTGCAAATGCTTTTTTTCCAGTTGTATTTACTATGCTCAAATCCATTTTCACTCCCACCAGAAACATAAAAAGCATGTAACCGAACAGTGTCAATGTACCGATCACTCCTTGGGTGTCTATTGGAAACAACCTCTTTGTTAGATCCCTGAACTTCTTGGGTAGTGTAGGTCCAAGGATTATACCAGCCTAGATCACAATAAAGGTACAAATAGAAATGTTTATCATACAAATAGAGTGCATCATTTTTAATCGGATACAAATAGAGTACATTGATCATCAGTCAGCCACTATAATGCAACAAGGCTCATGCTGTTAAGCTAAACAATTATCTAACTCTGTAGAACATTATGTTACATGGGCTCTTTTAAATTTGTGAAATACTTGTTTCGGAAAATTGGATGCGTTCATGTATGAGATATGTCTACGGCATTGTCTTGTGGGAAATACAGATACAGCTACGCTCAAGCAGTAGAGTTATAAAAAAATTTATGCATAAAAGTGTAATTCTACACATAAAAGCTCTACATTAGTTCTTTAGAAAAATGTTTCACCTCAAACAATATGAATCAAGAAAAGTGATATTTAGCTGTGTCGATGTCCTTATCCATGGGAATTAGTTGAATGTGATTGACCCAAACCAATGTAATGTAGCTGATCAGGATTGCAGTGAATTGTTAATGAAAATCTGATTATCGAAATACCATAATAGTTGTTAATCTAGTGAACCGTAAATTTGTCTTGGAATAGAGTTAAAGCATCAACAGAAGTACTTGCAGACAACAAGACATTATCTGGCTGATCAAAAACACAAGACATTATCTGAAAGACTTCCCACAACAACAACAAAAAAAAGGGTGCAAGAAAAGTAAATGTGATGCAACAAACAGTAGAAAACTCATTGCTACCTATTTCCCATGGAGTGTGACTCTCGGGTATCTAGTTTCTCGCAAGTCCATTGTTAAGAAATTATGGAGAATTCTAGCCATTTGATATAGCATCTTCTTCAAACTGACAATTTCGAAAGCAAACTAATTCTAGCAATGAGAGTCCAATTTGGGTTTTCAAAGTTGTTGATAATAGATTTGAGAGTCAATCTCTTGTTGGCCAAATCAAGAGAAATGATTAAAATTGTGATGGTGTTGCTGCAAGCACAAAAAAGATTCAGTGACTGTTTTAGGGACAAAGTGGTAAAAATTTAACATAATGATAGTAGAAGTAATATAGAACCAATGTATTCATGTGAAAATCCTCCATGATAGAGTTTATAACAACTTTTTGGCTGATGGAGGGATCAAATGGTATTAGCTCATATGTTTTGGAATGTAGTTCTCTATTTGATACAATGGGTATTTAGAATCAAGATCATCTCATGTGACAGATCTGTCATGTGATAGCTTCCCATCTGACGATCCCAGCCATTCATTTTGAAGGTATTAGTGCCATATGTCATCCATGTAAAAAAGAAAGGTTCAAATCTATTTAATATACGGATTTGAAAATGGATAATATTTGTCTTAAGAGGGATTTCTCTAAAACCAAAATATAACTCAACCAAGACCCTTATGTTCGATCAACATGATTTTGTCCATGGATGATCAACACCTCGAGATCAACAAAATGAATGGCTTTGTCGTTAAATTAAATTGTGGTGGATCCCATTATGCATCACATGAGGGATCATTACATGGGAGGATCCTTTCTCAATTATTCAATACACCTGGAGTACAACTTGGCGTTGTCCATATGGTGCTCCCGGAAATAAAAAAGCAATGAATTTAGCGGGTAAGACATAATGAGACACTTTTGTTACGTGAGTGAGAAACGAGGGGTGACCTACATGGTGTGTGCTGCGATTTCAAAATTTCGAGGAGCACCATGTTGTGATGCCAATGGTACTCTGGGAATACCTAATAATTTTCCTGTTATTATTAGTAATTGTTTGACACCAAGAGGTATTGCAACCAAAATCTAAGAGGTCAAGAACCCCCTTTAATTAGCTCTGGCTTTCCCTAAAATCATGCTCTAATGGAGACCTTTCAAATACAAACTCAACAATCGTCACATGAAAGCCGCTCTTCTTATCCAACTCCAAGGGAATTCCAGGCATGTTAGGATCTAGGATCTCTCTCAGAGAAAAGAAAATGCAGGAGAAATTGGAATTACATAAACATAATTATTTTCATGGGTAATCAAACTACTTATAGTTTAGTTTTTATCTCTTCAAAGTTGTTTGGCCAAAACTATAACGTTTAACCAAAAGAATTAAAGAACTCATTAGATTCGAGAAACGATGCTGTGATGCGATGATCCCTCATGATGCAAGAATGGGGCCCACCATGGTCCTATTTCACAAACCAAGCCGGTCATTTCATACAGATTGATGCATAAATCATCCATAGAAAAAATTAGGTTGATCAGATATCAAGTAAAAACTAGGTCAAAAATTTATTTTTGAAGCAATAGGCGGTCAGACTCTAACCGCCAAATGCTTGAAGGACATATAGTAGTCGTTCAAATGATACAGATGTCCAATAAACCAAATTTTTTTTGCATGGATGACAAACGCATGGCCATGGATACCTACAAAAAGAACAATTTGGATCATCAAAACCGGCCGTGGCATGTCCCATTTTGCATCACATGAAGACACGAGTGATCACACGAGAAATTGTAATCATCGTCGCTTAGATTCTAAACAAATTCCATTAAAATCCAAACCTGAGAATGCAAAAAGCTGCTATTGCATGATATGCCTTTATCCTAAACCCTATCAAACCCATGTTTATTAACAGAAAAGCCCATGAAAAGCACAAACAAACACTGCACAGAACAAAATATGAAAATTCTCTTCCTATTTTTTTTCTTATCAGAAATTCAGAATTCAAGAAAATCAGAGAAAAAAAGGGTAAAGAGAGAAAAGAGACAAAATTTACCATAATTTCAGAGAAAAGCTTGGGAATGCCAAGGCGCTTGAGGGGGTAATGGAGGAGGTGGGTGAGGGCAAAAATGACCACCATTTGTACCTCCAATGCAGGGACTGAATATGTGAAAGGGTCTTTGTTTTCCCATAATCCCAATGAATGAACCTTTGGAGGGAACCTGAGGCAGAGGCCATAGCTTTTGTAGACGCCTGTTGAGTTGTGCCGGGTATTGTTCATTGAGGATGAAATTCAAGAGAGAGAGAGAGAGAGAGAGAGAGAGAGAGAGAGAGAGGGGTAAAGGGATTTTTTACAGAGAGATAATGGAGGGGGAAAGAACGGAAATGGAGGGATTTAAAAAGAGGGTTTTTGGATGAGGAGGAAACAGGGGATATGAGAGTTTGCCCATATTTGGGTTATTTTAACTTGGTTTCAGCTGGCTTCTTAAAGACTTTTTTATGGCCAATCAAACTTTACTATTTTTCCAGTTGTTTTGATTTTTGTTTTTGGAAATGACAAAATATTTATTCCCCCTTATTCTAATATCAAAATATTTATTCTAATAGTAGCAAAATTTTACTCCGTAAATTTCACCCATCGTATGATGTTATTACTATGAGATCATAATGGCATACATGAAAAGAATGCATATACATCGCGACTGCGATTATCTTTGTTGGAGTGCCGACAATGAGAAATCATAGAGATGCATAAGCGAATAATGGCATGGGAAGGGTTCTATTGGAGACGCACATGCAATATGAGGTTGATAAAATTAACGACGGTGGTTACAGTGGTGTCAAAACTTTGAGTATATGATTTTGTATTAAGGTGTCCAAATTATTAAATTCTACTTTTTGTTGACAATAAATGCCATGTGGCGACACAGGGCGCCACGCGACATTCCAAACTTTACCCAGATCCATTACCCACTCATATTCAAAATCAAACTCCAAAGACCAAAACCGCTCACCCAAACACATGCAGTGTAACTTGGTTCAGAGGGTTTTTACTTTTTACTCACAAAAATGATTTGAATGTTTAATCTGGGGAAGATGCAAACAAAATATTGATATGACGTTTAATGAATATATTGCAGTAAAACAAAGTATTTATTGATATAAATAAAGAACAATCTCTTGCACTTGTAATTTTGAAAATGTCAGTGCCACATCGTAATTTTTGAAAACGTCAGTGCCATATCGTAATTTTAAAAATGTTAGTGGCACATCATTAATATTATCGTTTCGCCGATAAAAAAAAATTATCGATTCCGCGTCGCAGTTGATCATGTGCATTGCCAATATAAGGTGACAGAAATTTTTGCAATTCCCAATGAATAATGAAGTCACAGCATATTGTGTACTTCTTTAGCAAACTTAATAAAAAAAAATCCCAGAAATGAAATAGTATCAAATGGGGAATAAAGAGGTAATAAATCCTCAACAAAAGTATGGCATATTGCGCAGATAATCACCAAAGAATACTACATTGCTTCTATTTATTCCCACAAGATTAAATACTGTCAAAGGCATTACAAGCTACTATTACACCAATTCCTAAACTAAATCACACACAAACTCATGATTCTGCAACTACACTATAATGTATAACCAACGACACTGTCGGAAAGGAATCACTTGCAACCAGAAGCATCAAAAGTTGGAAGTACTACGAACTTAATAGACAAAGGAGGAACAGACATCGGAGAATTTACATCGATGAGAACTGGGTCTAAATTCGGAATGTCTCCACTATTGGCAAGCTGCAACGGTTTTCCATTTAGTAACATGGTTTTGCTTTGTAATTCACCATCCATGGGAGTTAGATGATACTCTTCTCTGAAGGATGATTGGTCTGATGATTTGCGTCCAACCCACGACACAACTCTCTTTAGGCCATGTATGAAGGACTTTCTGTTGGTGTTGGTCTTCTCGTCCATGTTTAAACCGATGTTCATACTGTTTTGAACTGTGAGCTTGAACTCGGTTTGGTTGCTTAAATTGATCAGAAGTAGAGTTATGCCGTCCTGTGACACGAAGACAATAGCAAAAGTGTTGTAACCCAAAGAACTTGTTTAGTTAAGACTAGTTTTTTTTTAGAGATCAGAACGGAGTAGCTGTTGTATAACTTGTATTGGATGTCTGCAACAGAACGAGTCTGAAGGCATAACACGATACAAACTCAATAGCTATGATGTCCTCCTATCCACCTATAAAGTGAAATCATGGGACTGAAAATTCATAAAGCTACTCTCTCTCTCTCTCGCTGTATGTATATATATAGATATATATCATTATCATCGTCACCTAGACACATTAAAAACTGGTGTTCTGCGGCAACCAGACCTATAGCATATTCTACTCAAAGAATCACAAAGATGTAAGAAATGCAGCTAGACACATTAAAAACTGGTGGAAAAATTTACATATCTATTGGACAACAAATCCCGGAAAACATGGGATATTCAATACTTGGGCACGCAGTATTTAAGGTCTCACAATGTTTAGTTATAAGCATGATGACCTCGAGATTCATATCTTTCTTCTCTACCTTGCTAAAGTACGTCTTTCGCGAAATTTTAAGAACAGAAACCACGAATAGATAGTGCACTTACTCTTCCTTTTGAACAATGAGCATATGAGCGCAAATATGGTGAAGCACTGGTATCAACGGCAATAACTTCTTTTCCCATTAGCCGATGCCACAAAAGTGCGCTGTAGAGAACCAATGTCCGATAGAAGTAAGAGTTTAATATAAGATGAGGGTTTTCATGTTAGAATAAGAACCATCCGAAGGGATTTATTTCAAATTGTAGCATATCAAAAGGTTATAAGGGAATATTTATATTCATAATCTTACCTATAATAATCAGGCTTGGGCACAAATGTGGTTGTGTCAAGAAGACCATAGTTTCCACCAATTAATGTCTGTCTGCAATATACTTTAGTGTCAAACTTGGCTGCCATTCCAAGCTGATCCAAATACCTAAATATCATGTTTAATTAGAGTTCGGATAAATTTCTGAAAACCCTATGATAAGAAGCACAAGATTGTTTAGAAAAACTGATGAAATTATGAGACATGCAAGATTACCAAAAGCTGTTGACAAAGGTGTTAGATACGTTTTGACCACCACTGTTGAATGCCCCACCAGATTCTCCAACCCAAGCAGAAGCCCAAGGGCCATATGTTTGAATGGTTTCTTTAAGACTGCTGAATGTTTCTGATATCTCGTTCAAATGATGGGGATCCAAAATTTTACTCACAAGCCTAGGATCCACACCTGAAACAAAGCAAAAGTACAACTTATTGCCTACAGGTCGAATGACATGATTAAAATTGGTCTGTGAAAGTCTTCCATGGGTTTTGGACCCATTTTACGTCCATTGTAAGTGAGAAGCCATTCTTCCTCTCTTCCCATTTGTTTGTTTGCGCTGCAAACGCACCAACATTCACACTCTAGTCATACTAGCTGGTGCGTTCTTTGTTTCAGGAAGAGAGAAGAGGAAGATGCAAAGTGAAAAAATTATTTTCACAAGGGCACAAAGAGTACAACTCCAAATACTGAAAGGTCAAATGAAGACCGGCATTTCCTCAAGCCATCTGAGGAAAAAATGTTTGTAAATATTTACCCTAGTTATAACCCTATCCTTCGATAACTTACATATACTAATAAAACAGTTGTATTTACACCAACATATATGCTGATATTTTAAAAGATATAATGCGATCTTAACAAGTTGACTGTCCACCCACCTGCACCCAAATTGTATACATGATGCGTCACAGTGTTGACCACAAGTGGACCTGTAACCTGAAGGAGCTTATTGTACCACTCCTTATTATAAAACCCTCCTGGAGCCACAAGTAAAGGTTTTGGGTTGAAGTTCTTATACGACTCATCGATAATAGCTCTAAGCTTGATCAAGTCTCTTGCATATTGTCCAGCCCCAACACTTGCACCAATACCTGTGCCACTTAACTCATTACCTGCAGCAGAAAAGGTAACAAGAAGGGTGAGGCAGGCCAGATCAAGTTGTAAAAATGAAAAGGGATGTTTCTGACAGTACTTTACCAAATTCCCATGAATCTATCTGGTGACCCTTGGAAATAGTGTATTTTATGAAATCATTGACATTACTGGAGTTCCAATCTCCTCCCCAGACACCATTTCTTATCTCGTGCCTCCCATATAGTGCATTCAAGCCAAACGTCACAATTACACTGCAACGAAAGAGATTACAAAAAATCACACCATATTGAGAATGCACCCATTGGGTATCTTCTTAATTCTTATGTGACATGGGAATTAAGAGTTTGTGAATTGGAAGTTGCATATTTCTGCAAAACAAAGTCTTTTTTTGCACAGCAGAACCCAAATGCAAAAAGATTCAGCGGAAAGAGGATAAGCAAAATTAAACGGGAAGTATCAGTCTATATTAAATTCTCCTGCAGTTGTACCATGTTTGCTCAAAGTATTTTGCTAAGCAACATGTGGCTCTCAGTGTAAGTCTTATTACGTAGGGAAGCTGCACTCTTCAGCTGCTAGAAAGGTCATCTGGACAAAGTTTATCAAAAAGGAAATCCTTGACGAATCACCACTGGAGGCTTTTTGACAAAAACCATGTACTATTTGCATGTCCTGATGTCAATTGGTCAGATGTGGTTTGGGATAATTCAGTAAAACAGTCTTATGATTCAGTTCATAGTAGGGCAAAAGTATTTGTTATCGTATCCATTGCGAAACTATTTACAAGATATGTCCTAAAACTAAGATGTGAGGACATGTTATTAAGAGCTAAGAATGTAAGATTTCTGTTCTCCAGAGTACTCTATTCTTAATGGTTCCTCGTCATGTGGATTGCTAACTGGAATGGTAATCTGGACGCAATAGCACATGCATGGTTGCTCAAGTAAAACGGTAACTAGTCTCAAGCCATTTCTGTAGGAGGCTAGAAGCACTGAAGCAAACATGGGGGTGCTTTTTAGAGAACAAATAGACCGAAAGTCACTTTGCATGAACATCTTTTGGAGTTTTTATTGACTGGTCAAATGTGTATTAGTTGCAGTTGTTCACCCAATCCTTAGACGGGAGAAGATCATGTTTGTCTTCCCTGTGAAGTGTGGCTTGTAAAGCTTTACCAATACACTGTGTTCATTTTGTTGTCATGAAATATAAACCGCTACTGATTGGGTTTGGTAAGACTAGGACACGAACAGAGGCATGTGAATGTTCATGAGAGTGAGTAGTATCTATGTGATCTTTTATGATAGGATAAAGTTCTTCCACACATAAAACTATAGCGTAACGCACGTACGAGACAAATGTGTGGTAGTGGGACAAAGATGTCTAGGACTAGAAGTATGAGAGCACTCATAAGCTCTGTACTGTTGGAAATAAGAAAATGCAAAGATTAAATCTTACCCTGTCTTGTTGAAAAAGTGGTTCACTTCATCCCACCTATCCATATGTAAGCATCCCTTTGAAAATCCAAACAACCCACCTACCATTTTTGTAAATGGCTGGCAAGGGGAACTCAAAGTTCCTACATCATATAAAACTTTGTCTTCCAAAGATCCTCCCACTCTTATTCTTAAACGCTCGAAAGCTGTTTCGGGACCAATGAACAAATGGAATATTAGAAAAGTAGCGATATCCCAGTACAAGTAACGCAAGTTACTTAAAACCCAAAATTTGTATACACCAGTAATATTTATTTTTTATCATTGTAAGCACAGACACCACCGAAAACGACAATAACTCAGTAGTTGAACAACACAAACCTTGGACAGCCTTGGCAAGAAGAGGATGGGATAAGTCCTGAAATTGTTGAAAACACAGTCATAAATTTTTCTGATTGTTTTCTTTAATTAGTAGCAAGTATGAGGTTCAAATTTTGAAGGGCGATGGATTCAAAATATTTAACACTTACCAGATTTATAATGGATGAAGATCCCCATGGGCATTGGTCATAGTTACACTTATCATGAGGCCACCAATCAATTGTTGCACAGATATAGTTAGTATCTGTACGAGCAATTGCTTCAGTTCCATTGACTATAATCACGTCATCTTCAACATTTTGAGCCCAAATTGCAGAAAGAGATGCCAGAAAGAGAAGCAATAATAGGCGAAAACCCATTGATGCCTCAACTGGAGCAGGTACGCCACCAACTCATTCAATCGCAAGTAACTAGAACAAATTGATCAGTCCTATCATCAGTTGTTCTTGTAAATGGAAAATATGATGAAGCATTTTCAACAGAACAACAAACTATTGATGCAATTGCATAGCATACAAAGGATAAATTTCCTGCAAAAGATCTGTTCCATTGTCTTTTCATACAAGGAAGCTGAAATAAAAGCCAACAACTTGTGTAGACATCTTAACTTATAAGCAATAAATCAACCCATTTAACAACACACTTCAGATCTAACGAGGGGGAAGAATTCTGCACATTCGTAAATAGTTTCGTCTCAAATATTTCAGAGACTAATCATATTAGTCATCCCATTGAAACAACTACAAATCACAGAGGACGCAAAAACAAGAAACGAGGTTCTCATCGAGTTTTTGAATCAAGTAAAATCCTCGTTAATCTCATTAACTGGACTATAGGGAAACACATAATGCGTTAATGTAGAAACCAACCTAAATCTCATTAACTGGCACTTAGCAAGAGAATTCAGAAGAAAAACACACACAATGGACACACACACGGAATGGAGCATCTCCCACAAGGAAAGAAATAATAGAATCTTTAAAACCGGGCCCTAGGAGCTCCAATTGTGATTGTTGGCACTGAGAAGGAATTAGAACCTGCATAAATTCTTGGAGGCAAACTAAGAAATCTGCATAAATTCTCCCCCAAGGTGTTCTCCTCAGTGTGATTATTAACCGGTCTGTCTGTAGTTGCGAACTTGGGTTCTTATAGCAGTTTGTTTCGGTGTTTCTATGCCAGTATTTGATTTATTGTTTCAGTTTCAGGGTATGCCCCTTAGCACCTGTAGTTGGTTTCTTTCAAAGAAATTAACTTACCAGAAAACAAAACACCCACAGAGAGAGAGAGAGAGAGAGAGAGAGAGAGAGAGAGAGAGAGAGAGAGAGAGAGAGAGAGAGAGACAAATATCAACAACACCATTTAGGCATTCCTTCCCTGTACAGAAGATACCTTGAGTACAAGCAAAACTACCAACAGTCCCACAAAATGAGATTACACGACAACCCCAGTTCAAATCAACATCTCATATCATATCCCAGAAATCCTAATGACGTACTCCGTGCTTTGCAACTAATGCCAACATGTTACAGTGGACAATAACGGATCTGCATTTCCACTCACTAACAGTACATAGCAAAATTCTAAGAACAAACCCAGGTAAAATTAAAGACAACCCAAATGAAAACTCACCTCAATCTGCTAAGAATTCAGCATCAGCAGAGAACTCAGCATTAGCGACAACGAGAGAGCTCAATTCTTCACAAAGAAACGAGCTGTTTCTCTATCTACCTTTGGCGTTGCTGAATACAATTATTCCACTCACCGACAAGAGAACTGCGTCGTCCGACATGGGTCCATGCCAGATTTGACTGATTTTGCGGAATTCAAGCTACTTTTGCCCAGTTTTCATCTGATGGAATATTTATATTTTAAAGATATAATTATAGGAAATGGGTAATATAGAAAATTAGAAAAATAGTAGCCTGGATGAGGGGAAACGCCGCTGGTAGATTTTCCAGGGATGTTTTGCGGAGAATGCTGATATTACAAGGTGTAGGTGTTGGAATTGCAATTTAGCAGAGAGAGAGAGAGGCCAGTTGTTTGCCTTCTCCACCAAACCATTCTCTTTCGTAACAGTAGTGCGGGCCCTGATATTTTCGGAGCATTCATGCTAAAATTTCATGTCTTCAAATAAATGAGTTATTAATTTAATAATTAGTAAGTTAATTTATTTCTCTAAAATAAATACTACTATATGTCTCGAAGTCATAATACTCATGATTTTTAGGCATTTTTTTGTTGTTCTTGAGTATCAAAAAAATGGACAACTGAAATTATCCAAGTAGGCTGAAAAGATATCAAGAGATCCTGACTAGTTCTTCTTGACCCAATGACGCCAACTTATAATATCTATCTATATAAAAAATGGAGAATTTTTGGGAGGTTCATTTCTAAAATTCTTAACCCCTCTAGTCCACTAATTATTCCAATGAAAAAATTACTCTGTGTAAAAGAAACAAAAGCCTTGTTTGACTAACACAAAAAATATATTTTTCTATTTTTTCATTTTGTTGCAACCGTAACCACCACTACCTCTGCTGCCACCACCACCACGACGCCAACATATAACGTTATATGTGTGACAAAAAATTCTTTTTTCTTTTTTTTTTCCACTCTCACCTCCGCTGCCACAACCACCAATCCACCTCCATCACCACCAACTCGGTTACAAATTCTACCCCAGACTAATTTTTTATATAATAAAATAGAGTTGCTTTTGAATCTAATAAATAACTATAACGCTCAAGATTTATTTCCTTTTTTTTGCATAAATTTAGACGGTTGGCTTAATTAATGTAGTGCGCTCTCATCACACACTCACCAGTACTCACCACCAGTCCGACTACTGGTACAGCAAAAACGGGTACAGCAGCGGGTACAGACCCGTTTTGCTCCCGTCTCGGGTCCCGCAAAGATGATCGGAGCCGCTCA
>JAOTQK010000004.1:16425924-16442564 GCA_025642025.1 Rhododendron ferrugineum
GGGGGAATGGGGATCTCTGTGGATTGCTAAATTTACCGTTTTGGAACAAAGGTGTACCATGTTGTCAAACGTGTGTCTCAAGACGTAATTTGCTAGGGTATTAGCCTTACCTGGTAATGCAGTTTTAGATTACTATTTGATAGGTTTATTTTATAAGTACAGAGGTGACTCGACTATCAGGCCACTTAGCTCATGCCTAAGGTTCATCAGGAACCTCTTTAGAACAGGCCCCAATTTCCCAATGACCTGATAAAACGTGCCAGATTTCTTAAGTAACGAATGCGTTCCAGCAATGAAGTTGTGTTTGGACCATCTTTCCTTCTTTGTCACAGGCTGGATATTTTCCCAGCAATGAAGTTGTGTTTGGACCATTTTTCCTTCTTTGTCACAGGCTAGATACAATCAAATGAATAGGGCATTTTTGTAGCGACTTTCTCATATCTAAGCTTCTCTCTTATTTCCAGACCAACTCACTTACCCAGGAACATAAGTATGAGAGAGAGAGAGAGAGAGAGTCCTAAATTAGCAAGGGAGACTCCACGATGAAGCCGGGGCCGTTGGGCAGAGAGACAAGAGGGCTAGAAGAAGAGAACAAAGAGAAAAATTTCTGTTTTTTTTTAAGAGAGATAACATTTATAATCATTTCTGTTTGGATTGAGGCTTCAGAAGGGAAGTCCAGGATTTAAAGGGAAAGACGTACTGTGTTTGGATTACTATTAAGGAGCCCACTCAAGAAATGTGTTTCCTTGAAATGTGTTTCCTTTCTTCAGAATTGCTATCTGCTAATGCAAAAAAGCCTCTTCTGTTGACCAGGTTACACAAATAGACGAAAACGTGGGATTGTGCGATACTGTCGTGGAATCTCTCATCCTTTACAATTACATCTCGTTAGCCATTAGTAGTCCCACCAATCAAACAAGGGAAATCCTCTTTCCTTTCAACTATTTGAAGCCTAAAATCCGAATGCCCATTCTTCTAAAAGTAACTCATCCACTAGCAAATGTTGTTGTTTACCATCTCAATGTATTTTCTCAGATGCACAGGTCGTCTTCAAATTTTGGAGTTCCAATTCAACTAACCAAAAAATCTCCTAAAATCTCCATGCCCATATGCACACTTTGAGTACTTGTATCATAACTGTTTCTTGCCACTATATCGGCTGCAAAGAATTCAGTGGAAGATTCAGGAAGTTTTATTGCAGAAAGCATCAACAATTCCCAGTTCCCAGCACACTCGCATTCCATTCCGATATAATTGATTAAGTTCCAACTTTTTTTGTAATTTTGTGAATTATTTCTCTGAATTACTAGATAGATACTCCACTATGTCTCTCGCTTTCAACCCAATCTATAAAAGTAGCTAATCGGGATATGAACTATGAAAAATGTGTCGAAGACCAAGAAGTGAGTTGATTATACCAAGCAGTCTTTTTAAGGCTAGATCCAATCTCCTGGTCCCTGTGGAAAGGAAAAAGAATTTCACGCGCTTCCTTTCGGGAAGGGAGGATTAGCGAAATCTTATTGATTGCAGCAGTGATGGGAAGAGACTTCTGTGAGGACAGGAGAAGTGATGGGAATACAGTTCTGTGAGGAGAGGGGAAGGGAAGGGAATGGAAAAGACAAACACTCACTCTCCCTTCGTTCCTTTCAGAAGCGAAGCAAAGGCTCAAATTTCTGGACCTCACTCCTCTCCTATCGCCTCCACACACTTATTGTTTCCTTGTTTCTTTTTTTTTTCTTTTCATTTTTTTTTTTTGTAGCACTTGCTATTTCTCCCTTGAAAAATATCTAAACAGGATGAATAGTCATCTTTCCTCACTATGTCCTTCACTCCCCCCCAAAAACTCTTGATCACTACGTTTCATGTTAACCTCTGAATTACACTAGTAAAAGTATCACTACAAAGAAAGCATAACACTTTCAAAATCGGCATGAACTTGTGTCTGCGCAAGGTATAACCATGCGGCACAAGCCAATATATTGAATGGACGTAATGCGTAGGAAGTTCCTTATGAAGTTTTATGTCACATTATATGAGTTCTACTACACATAGCACAATTAGACTATCATATCCATGCCGAACAAAGATATATATTAACAAGACTCCAACGTACAGGGAAAAAAAAACTATCTCAATTGCTGTATGAACTTATGTTTGCACAATATACTTACCATATTACCCTTGTTTTTGGTTTCTTGAACATCACACTGTATGCCCCTCACCAACAATAAGAATCATCAGAAAATAAAGAGACAACAGAAAGAACACAAACGAGAAGAACTGCACAAAAGACTTACGTCTCATTGCATAATCTCAATCATCTACCAATCGTTACATACATAAGTTCTATATTGTCGTGGAAACAAACTAACCTTAAGCAACTCTGTATACATTAGTTGTTGCCGAGGATTTGGTATCCTGGAGCGAGATCACAGTTTCAAAAGCATCGACCAAAGCCCTGACCTTACTCTTCCTGGTTTGGACAAGTTTGCTTGCTGTTTCTTCTATCACATTGTTAAACAAGTTCTGACCCCATTTCTTTCCTTCTACATCCTGGTGTTTGAGGACAACTTTCATTGGTTCAGTTTTAGAACCACTTAAGTCATCAACTGCAACTACTTCTTTCAAGCTCCTTGGTTCAGAATCGGCTTTTCCATTTTGGTTCTCACACAATACTCTTCTTTGCTTGAATCTGAGTTTCCTTGGACTAGTGGTCTTAGAAAGGACATCATCCGCCTTGCCCCTCCTGAAATTGATCTTCTCAGGCGAGCCAACTTTATTGTCCAAGCTAACTATTCCAACCCTTCTAGTCTTGATAGAGCTTGCGGATAAAGTGTCACTTTTGTCACTTTTCACAGTCTCGGGTGTAGGAGAAGATGGTGGAGTATTGTGATTGCCAATTTGAGTACGTCTCAAACCGTTCTTATAAGTAGAGAGAGGAGATGATGAAGATGGACATGTGGCATGACCACCATTTCGGCTATGTCTCAATTGCTTGTTCTCAAAAGATGGGGGTGACCTAGAACTATGTATCCCATTCCGATCACATTCAAACTTTTTGTCCTCAAACGTTGGATATAGAGACTGAGAGAAACGAGTGGCATCAATAACATTTTCTGTTGGGTTCTGCAGCTTCCTTTCAATGACATACAACGTCTTTTCTGGAATATTTTGGTCAATTGTTTTTTTGCACTCAGCTTTTCTACCATTATCTTTCACACGAGACACGTTTTTCAGGTCCTTGTCATTTCCAGATTTTGCACTGAATTCTCTTTTGATAGACGGTCTGAAAGAAAGAGAAACAGCCGGTGGCGCAAAATCTTCTTTCTTTCTAGATTTGGGCAGCTTCATTTCCTTGCTTGCGTTGATATGACTTTTCCCTCCATTTCTTGAACCTCCCACTGGACTCTCTTGGAGAACTCCAACTGCTTTGCTCGTACTGATACGATCGTATATTCTACTGCTTATATTTGCCAGTGTTGAGGAAGAAGATGGCTTTATTTCCACAGGTTTTGGCCTTAGATCAGCGATATGTTCTGCACAAATATCCATTATGTTTCCAGGCAATGAGAACCGTTTCGAAGAAACAGCAACCTTCTTGGCTGATACTTGAGCATCTTTCTTTACGACTTGGTGGTGTTTTTGATTCGTTAGGCTTTTAGAATCAGGTAAAGCCTTTGGCTTGATTTGCAGTTTCTTTTTTCTCTCCTCTAGGTTTACATCTTTGACCTGATCTTGGCCATCACCTGATCTTTCTGTAATTTGTCTTGGTATGGGACTCCTTGCCTTTTTCTCGAGGCTGTCTTCTACCCCGTACTTGCAAAAATCATGGCAAGAACCCAAAGAAGCCCTGAGATAGCGTGGTAGGATCTTCAATTCTTCTTTTGAAATATGCAAGTTTCCAGTGGAGTTCCTCCTTGTATGATTACTTTTGACCTCAATTTTCTCAGGGATTGCAATTTTCTCCTCGGCCATTAAAATGATAAACCAGAGTAATGAATGAAATGAACAACTAGCAAATCTGCAGAAATCAAAATCTCTATATGAGAGAGAGAGAGAGAGAAGTGCACCAACAAAATCATTTTATCCTGCGGTAAGCACTTACCAAAAGTATCCTTATATGAAGGTGCAGCGCTATTATGGTACCTCTGAACATTCACAAGGTTGTCTTCCTGAAAGAATTAACATACAAACAACAATGCAATGGAGCTTGTAAACTCCACAAAAACCATGTAAAAAGCATAGTCTCAAAATCAGAGGAAACTAGAATACATTGTGATGGGTGTTTGAATGCACTTTATTTTCATTCATTTGACAAGAGGCTTTGAAACCATGGTATCTATGACAGAACTGAAATGTACATTTTGCGTTTGACATGTGGAGAATTCATGCAAGATGTACTTCCCCCAACATTTGGTTTTCAGTTACCATCATCATAGGATTCATGTCAGTCTCTCAGAGTCCCAACTTTGATGTTCAAATGCTATGGAAATCAAGGAGAGGAAAATAACACAAACAGTAGAAACTAGCCTAATTTCCTTGATAATACATCCAAACAATCTGTATGTGCTACAAACAAGATTTGCGTTTGAGGACCAAAAAGTTGCATAACCTTAGATAAAGTACTCAGTTTCAAATTTTTAGAGCTTATACTTTCAAGCCCTCTTGGAAAGGAAAAGTACAACTACAAGTTCACTGAATCTATTCTAATGATAAAGGGGTAAAAGGATAAAAACAAAAATGCATAATTTGTCATTAGCATGTAGTTCATCACTCATCAGTTTGAAGTTCTTCCTCCATCTGGCTTCTTACTTAAAAACCCACCAAAAAGATGTCGGGATTTTGCAGTAGTGAGCCAAAATCAATATTCTATAAATAAAGTGATTCATAACCACTACGAATAAATGACAATGAAAAGTAACTCAAAAAGGGGATACGCATGGTTCAGCAAATTCCTGCCTACATCCATGGTAGAAAAACCGGTTCTTTACTATATGACAATACTCGGCACAAGAAACACACCCAAAATGTACCTAAAGAGACGATCCCTCCGTCACCCCAGAATGAAAGGGTGATCTCGTATCAACCATATTATCTCCACCATAAGAATTAAAGTCTTGCAATTTTGTCTCTCTATTGTCCAGCCTTGAACTCAAATCCTACATAGCTGTAGATGCATATACAAACATGATTTGTAAGAGCAATTAATGCCACAATCATCGTTGTCAAAGAAGATATTTCCAAGTGTGGAACATCTAATTCCAAACCAAAGTCCAAGATTTGCAATTCATATCTTATAAATGTTATGTTCCATGCTTTCAAGTATATCCTTTTGACAATGAGTATTATCAGGCAAACTTCAACAAAAGGAATTCTTCAAAGAAATAATGCGATCACATTCTCAATTGAGCTATTTCTTCCAAAGTCTGTTGTAATCGATAGTTTTTTACAGGCTATCTATTGAAGAAACCAAATGATACTATTCTCTCATTTTGGAGAAAAGATAGTCATGTTTTCACCTTTTAGGCTTTTACAAATGAAGAAGATCAGCCCCGTTCAAAATGTGCAAAGATAAACTAGGAGAATAAATATCAACGGTCTTTTGTGAGCTCGACGTATAGACTCTAGTAACCTTAAACCTGTACAACGACAACAAAATCTCTATGCATTTTCTTCCGTGGATTCCTGAACTAGAAGAACAAATATGTCCACAGTCAAAACCAACACAAGTTGACCAAATCCAATTCGATACGAGATAATGTCAGTTAAATATACAATCTTTTGCTCTGGAGTTCGACTCCCACATGTGTACTATCAATTCCAATGTTGGGTGAGTCCATATGGGACATTGTCCGGGCTTTAAATGGGCCCCCACTAATGGAGGGTGCAATAGGCCCCCCAGATTGATCAGCCCATTGGGTCGGGTAGCAAGTTATGAAAACATATTATTTTTTATTCATTCAATTCAAGAATGCCAAATGAAATGTACGGATATAGGCAAATCAAACGAAACCTCTACAAGAATCAATCACGGAATCTATGATAGCATCTAATCAAAAGCAAAATGCAGCACGTAGGTTAGTCTCCAGCTTTAATGGGGCTCCCTGCAAGTGGGCGGTGGGATTGGGCTCCTAGGATTAGTCGAGGTGCATGTAAGCTGGCCTGGACACCTGAGTTTAAAAAAAAAAAAAAAAAAAAAAACTATGGAGAAAAATACATGCCCAATGGAAGCAAGAGGGAACGTGCATTTTCAAATCCCAGAAACAGGGAAAACCACAACATTTATTCGACAAATATGAATATGATGAACACTCGGAAATCATTCGAATGAAGAAACCCAATTGGCATTGACTAAACCATCAAATTCTAAACGTTCCATAAATTCAATATGTACGAAAAAGCACAATTTTGGCTAAAAAAACAACCAGGAGAAGGTTGCTATTGAGAAAATGAATATCAACCCAATTGACATTGAGTAATGATGAGAGAGACGTGATCATAAAAAACATGGGGAGAATTTGGGTTTAAGGTCATACCCTTTGCTTGATGTTGATCCCATGGGGAAAAGCGAAGGGAAAGATGCCACAAAAATGTCTGGTGGAGACACGAAGTTTGGGTTCAAGAAATCGAGGGAGGGGCAGGATTGGCGTGCTTTAGGTGCAATTTAGAAGAAAATGTGCCCTTATAATGTTGAGATTTTCTTGTGACACGCCGGAGATGGGTGTGTGTGTGTGTGTGTGTGTGTGTGAGAGAGAGAGAGAGAGAGAGAGACAAAGGCAGGTCCGTCCAAGAATAATGATCCTTCGAATCGTTAGTTAGAATCACTCCTGTGATTCCTCGAGAAACTTTCTGGGGAGTCAGTTCATGTCCGGTTTGTTAGGGGCCAGTTTGGTCCAATTTTTTATTTTTATTTTTATTTTCGGGTCATGTGGGGCTCACCTTGATGATTCGAACTATTCATGTGGTAAAACTCGCGTAAACCATATTCATGTTGTAGAGCTCGAGTAAACCAGTAATCATGTGAAAAATTGTCTTGACCCGAGTAGTATTGATTTTTGGTATTCCCTTCACATTTCTAATTCCTCTCGTGGAGATAAATTCAAAAGTCCAGTTATTTTCTAGGAAAAAGTTCATCAATAACAAAATAAGTTACTGTATTATTTTAGAGTGTAGTTACTTTATTCCAAACTCAATTTTAATTAAGTTTAACTATAGAGATAAAATTAACGAAGATATAATAATGGTTATGAAATTGGAAGACTTTGTAGTGAAATGTAGATAGAGTAGACTAAAGGGAAAATCTAATTGAATGAAAATGCCAGAAGAAAAGTTGAGAAAAAAATAAATACATGTTGTATACAACTATCAAACTGCTCCTAAAAGCATTTCCAATGATATGTTATATGCGTTGCTATACAGAGACGGAGCCAGAATTTTTGCATAAGGAGACAAATATAGACAATCAATTTTTTTTTTTTATGATAATTTTTTTCAATGTAAAAGTAGGTTCTTTTTTAAAAAAATTTGTAGGGGGTGACAGCCACTACTAGCCCTGTTATAGCATGAAGTTACAATTTTCCTTCCCCAATGGTGAGGTAAAGCAAGCTATAAAAGTGGTTATTTCTCAAAATATTTGGGTAAAAGTAAAAAATAATAATAATAACTTTTCCAATTCATCTCTTCGAGAAGAATCAACAATTAAAAAAAAAATTAGCGCAAAACTAACAAACACAAAAAAATTAAAATAAGGACAAAACGATAACTTTCAAAAAATTAAAATGGAACTAGGTTAGTATTCCAATGTAAAAATGGATATGGTAAATTTCTAACAATGCGAAATGGGCCTTTTTCTCCCTTTGTCCTTCTGGGGCCGAACTGCGAGTGGGCCGAGTGGCTATTACTTAATGAAAGACTTTGGGAAAAAAGTCCCAATGGCCCAAAAAGCCTGGTCAATGACTATTTTTCCTGGGCCTGGTCAGTTAGGTTTGATGTTCTTTTCGGATCAGATTTTAGATTTCTCGGTGCTTAACTATAATTCCACAGTTATAGAATCTGCTTCTACTCAAATCTAAAAATCTAAGACAGCTATCGAAGACGCGTTCATCTCAAAATCTATAAGTATTTTTGTGAAACTCTGAAACTGGCATTTGCCCCCACGTCTCGATCGAATTGGGGAAAAAGATATAAATCCTCTCATAAAAATTGGTAAGCCAGGTAATCCTAGCTAGCTGCCATTGAGTCAAATGGTTCTTGTCCCGCTTCGGTGTTTAGGAAGATCGAGGAGAAGGCTTGTCTCCGCTTTGGCAGCCCATGCACTTCAACCATTTTCGAACTGATCATCAATTTTGTATCCATTTCAATGATCGGACTCGATCCCATTATAGAGCTCGTCGGAGTGGGCAAAGGTCAAATATAACCAGTAATGGTTGGAGGGTATGGTCATTGACAGCTAATGTAAGCTGACGACGAGTTGTACATATGGTTTGTATTAGCGTGGTGCTGACGGAAGGTGTTGAGAGGCTCGCGCAAGCTGGCAAAGTCGCAATCGGGATTAGAAGAACACAGTCAAATAAGGCATAAGTTTGATCTAATCACAACTTTTACTACTTATATAAGGATTTATTGTGCATAAGTTTGATCTAATCACAACTTTTACTACTTATATAAGGATTTATTGTGCTATTTATAATTACTACTAATTAAGCAACCCCTGATTTTTAGAACCATAAATAGTGAAAAGTAGCCTTGACACAGGGAACATGTCACTTTTTGTTTTTTTTTTGCAACATTTTAACTTTCTCTCAAAATATTTCAGCTTTTTTCTCTTCTTCATGTCTGTCTGCTTGTTAATGGACATGGCACCATAAAAACAGACAATGCCCAAATTAAACAACACATTCAAGGGGGCCCAATTCAAATCAAGCCTTTTATGTCTTTATCAGTCAAAGACAATTCATGTGGTACTTTTGCACTATGACAATTTAAGATCCTATTTCTAGTAGACTTTAATGATTAAACATGTTTTGTGCAAATGACTAAAGATGAAAAAAAAAAAAGGTGTCAGATCAGATTTGAAACTTTCCCCTACTTTCGAAAGACATTCATAAATCTACAATGTTCCTTTAATTTTATCTGGTCTGAAGTTCTTTTGAAGCTTCGGAACATGGTTGGATGCGGTTTCTTTTTCTCTCTCTTTTTTCTGGCAAAAGAAGAATTTTATTAATCTTTGAACATGGTTGGATGCAGTTTCTTTTTTCCTGGCAAAAGTGTACAAATTCCCAAACTTACCCTTCAAAAGTGAACATGAGTACTTATGATCAATGTAAATGTGAAATAGGAGTGGAAAGGGTAAAATTGGTAATTTGCCACGTCTTTGTGGCTAATTTTAGAAAGTGAGAAAACATTTTGGGACAGCCCGGTCAAAACGAAATACTGAGCAAACAAATTGGGAGGGAGGGAGGGAGGGAGAGTATACAATGATTAAAAGGATTAATAAAACGGCGGCACCACAACCGAAGACAAACATCTCAACGAGGTTGGCACCGAAGATGGTAGGGTTCGCAAGGTGCCAGCACTAAAACCTAGACAACACAAGTACAAAAATATAGGAAATGAGTACTAACACCTAATACGCCAAAACCAATGGAACAAAGCAACGGATGCAGTATTTTTTGACCTTAACAAAAGAAAAAAAAAGTAGTCTTTCTTAACTCAAAAGAGGCATAAACAAAACTAACCTAAACTCTACTGTGTCTTATCACAAGATTTAACAAGAAGCAAGTAAATCCCCCCATACCAAAAACAATTTCAAAACTATCGAATTTGGAACAAGTTTTAGACAGATTAATTGGGGAATTTGCACTCTACGGGTAGGGCTGCAAACGAACCGATCGAGTTGCTCGCAAGTAGCTCGTGGCTCAGCTCGTCAAGGCTCGACTCGTTTAATAATTAAGCTGAGCTCTCGAGCTTGAATTTTAGACTCGTTTGTAAAGCTTCGATCGTCGTCAATCTACCTTCTCAATGATACCAAGTTCGTGGGAAAAGGGTTTGTGTAGTTTCATCTAGTCTCCAGACTTGGGAATTTTATTTTTTTTTGAAAAAAGGAAGAAGAAGAAGAAGAAGAAGAAGAAAAAGAAGAAGAAAAGATTAATCCAGTGTTAGATTGGTTTGAGTTATTTTGGTTTTTATTTTGGACAAATATAATAAGGTTGAATGTGGTTTCAGCAGCACTAGCTAGAGACAAACATATAACACTTTTTTTTTTTTTTGAACAGCAAAATAGAGACAAATAACACTTGACGTCATATCATGGAATAAGCTGATTACAAGTTCGGAGTTTTATAAAATGTTTCGTTTGCCAAGAAAAAAGAGAGTTCAGAGAGTAGAAGTACTGTGATATACTCATAAAGGCATGGTTTCAAAATGTTTTTTCAATCCCCATTTTTCCACAACCACCATCAATGTTGTTTGTCTTGGAAGCTTTTCTTCCAACATATGAATGAATTAATCGAACATATTTGGTAAAATCTTAAAGTGCCCATGATTTTATTAATTATGTGCTAGCTGTACCAATTTTGAAACAATTTCATTAATTTGCTTCTACTTAATTGTATCCTTATGTTCCACATAAGACAGCAAAATTATAGTAGTGAAAATTAATTCATTCCTTTTTTACAACTTGTTGTGAGGCAGAAGCATCATTCTTTGCCCATACTTAAAGAGTTATTATAAATGATACTACAAGAAGTGTACATAGAATGCGCACATGATCTCAGTTTTCCATGATTGTTTTTGTTTACTTGCCTTGAAGAAGGGGCAACATCTAGAGTTCAAAAAAAATTATTATATATCCACTACTCTTCCGCGATAAAAAAAGAAAAAGAAAGCAGGCACAGACAAATGCTACGTACATGCCGACTACTCTTCTCTCACGTATGTGTCGACTCCGCACATTTAATTGTGGAATGGACTCCACACATATGTGAGAGAGGATCGGAGTGGTCGGTAAGACTATATACCTAAACTTTGTGATTACAATTTTCCTTCTTGATTAATTTCTTGCTCCTAACCAATTGTAATTTGTAAGCTACAATATTGCAGAGTATTTGTAATACGTACTTTAGTTATACGTACGGTACAACAGACTTGATTCATGGAAGTTAATTAAAGTACTAGCCAAATTTCTATACGGGGTTTTCTCTAGTTTGTTTCAAATGTCCCCGACAGTGAACGGTACGATTAATCTCCTGAGAGATTGGTAAGTGCGTATAGACTGGCTCGAACACCCTCGATAAGGCATTTGGCTGCAGTTTTTGCAGGCATGTGCGGATATCTAAGGTGGTTTTGTCATGTAGCAGTAAAAAATAGTTTACTACGTTAGTGTAAAGGTTACATTCAGAGATGGAGACCTAGATGGATAGATTGTTGTTTATTTATTTACTTATAATATAAGGTGTCCAGATCAAATTATCGCATCTTGACTACTAAGAGACCAATTTCATTGTCTACTAGCGGGAATCAAGATAAAGCCAAATTAACGATTACATATGTTGTGATAATCAGTTAAAGTAATTCACGAGAGACTAATTTCAATAATTTCACCGTCTACTAACGTGAACATTTTATATAAAGGTAGAGAGATTACATATGTTGTGATAAAGAAATATATGAGTTAACTAATTCACGAGAGACTATAGTTTCACTGTCTACAGCGGGAACCTAAATAAAGCCGAAAGATTGAGTATGTTGTGATAAAGAAATATATGAGGTAATTAAACTTTTCTAAAGATCACAGAGTAGAGCAAAACCTGATTAATATAGTCAACACCAATTGATTGGGACGAAATACTTAATTTGATTCCATTTGGAAACTTAGATACACGCGTGACCAACTTTGCCATTTGGCAAGTAAGGCATGCATGGGCTTTAGGTCCCACTTTGATAAGGGCCAACTTTTTGGAATTAGAAACTCTGCGGGGCATGTACATCTAAATAGTCCACGAGTGTTTTATAACTATTATGTATGTTTATATATGGGGAAAAAACCTCTACAAACAAGAGTAAGCCTACAATAGGGAACAAAATTTCAAAGTAATTTTTTTTTTTACAATTCCTTCTTCTTATAGAATGCTAGCAATAATTTACTTTGACCATTGCTATTACAGAAAAAAGATTTCAAAATTAAAAAATTCTGCTTACGTTCAAAGATTAATTGGATAAGCCGTATCATAATTAAGAGAACTTAACTTTTAGCAAAACTTGACTACAAACAAAGATCTAAGAGCATCTCCAACCCACTTATCTAATATTTTTTATCATATATATATATCTTTTGGTGACTTATCTGGCATTTTAATCAGGGGCGGAGGCAGTGAGAGACAAGGGGAGGCAGCTGACTCCACTGCCTCCCAAATTTTCTTAGCGATAGGTTTAACTTTTATCCCATTTTTACTCATTTGACCCCACTTTAAAATTTATTTTTGCCCCAACCCATATAAGCATTTTGTACTTAGAAAAAAGAGGGGTCAAAATATATATATCTTTTGGTGACTTATCTGGCATTTTAATCAGGGGCGGAGGCAGTGAGAGACAAGGGGAGGTAGCTGACTCCACTGCCTCCCAAATTTTCTTAGCGATAGGTTTAACTTTTATCCCATTTTTACTCATTTGACACCACTTTAAAATTTATTTTTGCCCCAACCCATATAAGCATTTTGTACTTAGAAAAAAGAGGGGTCAAAATAGATTCACCACCCACAAAATCCCCAAACGTCGATTTCATTCGTTCTTCAGGAAAAAA
The DNA here is from genome assembly GCA_025642025.1 of Rhododendron ferrugineum. Taxonomy (NCBI): domain Eukaryota; kingdom Viridiplantae; phylum Streptophyta; class Magnoliopsida; order Ericales; family Ericaceae; genus Rhododendron; species Rhododendron ferrugineum. The sequence continues at coordinate 16,438,724 of JAOTQK010000004.1, forward strand.
AATCTAGGCTTCCTTAATTTGTTTCTACCTTTCTGAAAAAACTAGTTGGGCACTTTCGAATCAACTAGAGAATTTCATCAGGGATGTGCGTTCTAGTGAGGAGTTTTCGGATTTGAAAGGAATTAGTGACCTTGCGTAGAAGATGGTTGAGACCCGAAGAGATATGACATATTCTTTGGTTTATAGGCTTCTTACTTTGGCCCTTATTTACCAGTTGCTATTGCCACAGTAGAGAGAGCATTTTCCACTATGAAGATTGTAAAGCGTAGGCTTCGAAATCGTATGTGTGATCAATGGATGCATGATAGTCTGGTTATGTATATAGAGAAAGATATTTTTGAAATCATTACAAACGAGGCTATCATCCATCGAGGTCAATTGTGAATCGAAACTACATTTGTTATTATTATATATCTACTTTTTAATTAACTTGTTAATCTAATTATTTCTTTCAATTATCTACTAGAAAAAGTGAATCATACATAGTTTAAATTTTCGACCCCACTTATTGAAAATCCTGGCTTCGTCACTGATTTTGATGACTCATTTTTATAGTTTTTTAAAATTGTGACTCCAACCCACCCCTTAAACTTTATTATTTCACTTCTTTTTTAATTTATTTTTTTGCTATTTTACTATTGAATTGGTCATTTGATGAGTCGCTACATTTGAAGAGAGAGAAGCATCACCAATTTTGATGCTCTCTTTTGATGTATGGGTTGGAGAAGGTTTTTTCAACATTACTCCTGATCAAAAAAACTTAAAATATAAAGTTTGATGAGTGGGGTGCATGCATTCAAAATATCTAAATAGTATAAGCGTGACTAAGCAATGTTTAAAAACAATTAGCTACTGTGAAAATTAAGGCCAATTTATATTATTTTTTGCTTTTAAAACCCCCAAATTGTCTTGAGCCGGCCCTGCTTAGATATAATTAATTAATCCATGTGATTACGAAATGCTTTTGAAAAAGAAAAACCATCTGAGAGATATCTTGGTCAAACAAGACCTGTTTAGCTTTTGATCACTTCGAGTCCCAAAAATAGGAGAGAGAGAGAGAGAGAGAGAGAGAGAGCTATTCATTGTTTATCATGGTGCTGAAGTCAGATTATGTTTCTTGAATTCATAAAGAAATTAATTAATTGGTGGGCCTCTTGACTGTATATTTTTTTATCCCAAAAGAGGAGATAATTATCATTTCAAGGGTGGCATCTACAGATTTTCATCCGAATACAGAGATAAAGAAACACAATTAAGACCCAAATTAACGATATACAGGGAATTCAAAAAAGACGAAACTAATGTCTAGTGCCTATGCACTGTATAAATTCGTAAAATTTAAAAAAGAGTAACATACAAAATACGGTCAAGATGATCAGTTTATTTATAAAGAAGTTGTTTCATAATTTTTGAAAACGATGACGAACCAATTTAATTGGGAATTCAAAACAAGTTTGACATTGGAAGGATATATATATTCGTCCATACGACAAATTGTACAAAAGAATACTAGGATATACTATTCTGATCTTAAAAAAAAACGTAATCTTTTTATGATCTGTCCAGAAATAGTAAAAAGGGACAAATAAATGAGAGAGTATTTTGCAAGTAGCACAATCTCAATTTGATAAGTAAATTTTTTATGAGTATCTCAAAGGTATCCGATACTTAATTATAAATTTCAAGAAATTAATTTCAACTATCGTGTACGTATGAGAACTATCAAATACACGTATGCAAATACTTGAGGAGTATTATATCTGATACGAATACGACTCCCCTGATCCTACGGTATCTGTAATAGAATAATAGACCTTCCACCCCAAAAAAGAAGAAGAAGAATAGACATGTGTATTGTGTCCGATACAAATATGACTCCCCTCCTAATTAAGGTATCTGTGCTTTAAGCAAGAAATTTATTTTAGGGAAATGATTTTACCACACCCTTTTTTTGATAACGCCACACCCTGCAAGTGTATTTTTGAAAATATACTTGCAGGGTGTGTCGTTATCAAAAAAGGGTGTGGCAAAATCACTAGCCCTATTTTATCAAATTTCAAATAAATATTTCCATGTGCAATGCAGATGACATTAAACTAGTGATAAGTACCTGATAAAAAAAAAAACCAAACCAAACCGAGCCTTGAGTCCCAATCAATTGGGGTCGGCTAATCTGATAAAAAGAAAACGAGTGAAAAATAAAATGGTCCACAAATTGAGAAGATCTTGTTGTCTAATTAATTACTTCGGCACATTAAACTAGTGATAAATACCTGATTAAAAAAAACCCAAACCAAATCGAGCATTGAGTCCCAATCAATTGGATTGAGAAAATCCTATAGTGTAAGGCCCTGCAAGGCACCCTGTAGGGCACACACGGGCTATTGATCTTGACAATGAATTGTTAGATATAATCCGAGCTTCTACAAATCCTACCCGTCCATTGTTTGGATGAAAATCCGAGCTGGATTAGCCGTACTACACGTGTAGTGCGGAAGGTGTACTACAACACCCCCGGGTCCCAATCAATTTGGGGTCAGCTAACCTGATTAAAAAAAACTAGAGGTAAATAAAAGGGTCCACAAATTGAGAAGATACTGTTGTCTAATTAATTACTTCGGTACATTAAACTAGTAATAAATACCTGATAAAAAAACCCCAAACCCAACCGAGCTTTGATTCTCAATTAATTAGGGTCGGCTAACCTGATGAAAAGGAAAAAAAAAACTAGTGGTAAATAAAAGGGTCCACAAATTGAGAAGATACTATTGTCTAATTAATTACTTGGAGTAATAATTCTATTGTAGACATCTGAAAACACAATCAATGGTTGAGCGGTCCCAAATCATTGGTGTAAGTGTAATTGTTTCTCCCAGTGTGTCGGTTGCTACAAATGGAAAACTTTCAGTTGAAATTCAATAACTATTTAAAGAGTTAGAGTTAGAAATTGCATTTTTTTTTAATTATCTTGATGAATTTAATGAGAATATTGAATCACCTAATTAATAATGTTCTAACGATTTTTTTTAGGGAAAATAACGGCCAATGATGTGTTTTGATAATTAATACTTGTTAAGGACATTTTCAGTATTAACAAATGTTCTTAGCATGTCCTTGGCGGGTATTAATTATCAAAACACGTCATAGGCCGTCATTTTTCCTTTTTTTTTATCGGCAAAATTACAATTTTATTAGGGGAAGGATTCCAATCAAAAGTTGGAAGATACAGTCACAGGGACAAAGCACAGTACAACACCTAAGGGCCTAATGTTCTAAAGATTACCTCTAGGATACAGAAAAATCGGTCACAAAAAGTGCAAGGATGACCACAATTTTACCCTCTTTTGTTTTTATAACTCAAGTGTTCGGGTCAGCATACGCGCACTTTCACTAATCTCTAGAGCCCAATACCACTACCCACTTGCGGGGAGTCTAATTAAAGCCGGAGCAAAGCTTCCGTATGAAGTATGAACTGGCACCAAATGAGTTGGTTGCCCTTGGGAGCTTTCAAACCTGAAACCTCAGGAGGAAGCAAACCTCTAAGTTTCAAGTCTTGACTACTAGGCCAACCATTTGGAATTATAATTTTACCCATTTTTAAACGAAGTCAGCTTCTCTGCGGTTTTAATGCCAACTTGCCAAATTCGATCTACCCACACCCACCCCAAATCCCTCCTTTATGATCCTGGCGGGTATTGCAAATCCAGAAAAGCTACGTGCACAGCAGCTGTGCACAACAGCCTTTTTCTCCCGCCTCGGGTCGGACAAAGATGATCGGAGCCGCTCATTTTGTTCAAAATATGTCGTTTAAGGTCTCTGTAAAAAATAAGCTTCGTTCGAT
>JAOTQK010000004.1:16442664-16457814 GCA_025642025.1 Rhododendron ferrugineum
GTGCACAGCTTGCTGTGCAAGTAGCACAGCTCTTGCAAATCTCGTCGAAGGGAACATCGTCGCAAAAAAAAATACTATTAGAGCCCATTCCGGAAAGAAAAAATATATTTATTTTTTAATAAGGCAATTTCAAGCTCAAAAATCATGTGATTACGCAAATAATTTTCCTATCACTATGGATCTTATTTAATATATCTCATTAAGATCTTTAATACGGTACCAAAAAAATTGAAAAAGTGAAATAAACTGTTTATTTTTTAAGAAGGTTTATGGAACGGGGGCTAATCGAACACATGTAACCACTTCATTGACAAAAATCAAAATCGATGGTCTAATCTTTTTTTTTTCTCATCTTGGAAAGCTGTAGTGTCGTGATGAGAAAAGGGATGGTCTGGGAGTTCCGGTTTCTTAAAAAAAAAAACTTTTAGAAAATAAAGGTAATTTCAAGCTCAAAAATTACGTATTTACGCAAATAATTTTCTTACCAATATGGATCTTGTTTGATAGATCTCATTGAGAACTTTTAAACGGTGCAAAAAAAATAAAAAAAATATTTTTCATTTTTATTATATTTGAGTTTGAAATTACCTTCTTTTTAAAAAATAAGGTTGAAAAAGAAAGCTGAACGGGACCTAACCCTTTTTTTTTATTATAAAGCTAAAAGTGTTGTGACCAAGTGGTTACGGGTGTTCGATCAACTTGAATTTTCGTATCGTTTGGACGTTGTTTTCAACGAGTTCCAAATATGAGCTGCTGTATCCCTCTTATTGTTTCTCATATCATTTTCCACTTTCATTTTCCCGGCATTTATGATACTTAAATTTAAAGAAATTAATTTCAACTACTGGTACGTATGAGAACTATATATCAAATACACATATGCAAATACTTGAGGATCAATAATGTATCTGATACGAATACAGCTCCCCTCCAACGGTATCTGTAAATTGTAATAAAATACTAGATCTTCCACCAAAAAAAAGAAAAGAATAATAGACATGTGTACCTGAGGAGTATGGTGTCCGATACAAATAAGACTCCCCTCCTAAGGTATTTGTGCTTTACTCAAGAAATTTAATATTTTATCAAATTTCAAATAAATATTTCCATGTGCAATGCACATGACATTAAACTAGTGATACATACCTGATTAAGAAAAAAAAACTCGTGATAAATAAAAGGGTCCACAAATTGAGAAGATACTATTGTCTAATTAGTGATTACTTCGACTAATAATTTTATTGTAGACATCTCAAAACCAAATCAAAAGTTGAGCGGTGTCAAATCATTGGTGTAAGTGTAAGAGCATCTCTAGTGGAATGGCTAAATTATGATGGCTAAAGAGCAGTTTTTTGATAAAAGTAGAACCCACATATGAATCAATGAGTAGTTGTTAGTAGTTATTAGTCTATTGAGTGGAAAACTATGAGTTGAAATTCAATAACTACTGTATTTAAAGAGTTAAGAGTTAGACATTGCATTTTTTTAAGAATCTTGATGAATTTAATTTCAATATTGAATCACCTAATACTTTAAGAATATTGTATCTAAAGTTTTTTTTTTTATCGACAAAAGTAACATTTTATTAGAAAAAGGGGAAAGAATTCCAACAAAAAATTGGAAGATACAGCCATAGGGATAAAGTCTAGTACAACACTTGAGGGCCTAATGTTCTTAAAGATTACCTCTAGGATACAGAAAAATCGGTCACAGAAAGTGCAAAGATGACCACAATTTTACCCTCTTTTGTTTTTATAACTCAAGTGTCCGGGTCAACTTACGTGCACTTCAACTAATCTTGGAGGCCCAATCCCACCGCCCACTTGCGGGGAGTCCAATTGAAGTCGTAGCAAAGCTACGTATGAACTGACATCAAGGGAGTTGATAGCACTTGAGAGCTTTCAAATCTGAAACCTTATAAGAAAGTAAACCCCTAAGTCTCAAGTCTTAACCATTAGGCTAACCTCTTGGGATTATAATTTTACCCATTTTTAAACGAAGTCAGCATCTCTGCGATTTTAATGCAAACTTGCCAAATTCGATCTTACCCACACCCCAAATCCCTCCTTTATGATCCTGGCGTTCGTATTGCAAATCTCGTCGAAGGGTACATCGACGGAAAAAAAATACTAAAGCTAATCGAACACCTGTAACCACTTCATTGAGAAAAACCAAAATCGATGGTCTAACCTTTTTTTTCTCATCTTGGAAAGATAGAGTATCGCGATGAGAAAAGGGATGGTCTAACCCTTTTTAATTACTGGAGTATAAAGCTAAAGTGTTGTGATCAAGTGGTTACGGGTGTTCGCTCAACTTGAATTTTCGTGTTATTTGGACGTTTTTGACGAGTTCTAAATATGAGCAGCTGTATCCATCTTATTGTTTCCTGGCAATTTATGATTTGACATCCATTTTGGAAACATGGCCCACCACAAGGTATGTCCCACAAAACGATCCAACTTTTTAACCAGCCATGTTTTGTTCAAGCTTCATCAAAGGTTTAACATCCCCACCTCATGCACGTCCCTAAAGGCTCCAGAGAGCCCTTATGGCTCCCCTGCCCCCACATTGGACTGATTTTTAAAAAGGTTCCAAATTTTATGATATTTTTGTCCATACTTATCAGTTATAACTGCAAGCACATGATTTTAATTTCCCATGTGTGTCCCCTATCTAACAAGCCATATATCTGTTCCAAATAATTACTACCCTTCCTTTATCTTCAACCAAATTCAACTATAAAAACCCATAACCCCCCCTCCCTCCACATCCCATCTCACCAAGATCAAACCCCGGCCACCATGGTTTCTGACCGGAGCCAACCCTCGAAAAACGTGTGCGTGATCGGGGCAGGTCCCTCCGGATTGGTCGCCGCCCGGGAGCTGAGGAAAGAAGGCCACAATGTGGTGGTTTTTGAACAAAGCCATGATGTTGGAGGGCAATGGCTGTATGACCCCAACGTGGAGGTTGAGGATCCCTTGGGAAGGGAAACTTCCCTTAATGTGCATAGCAGTATTTATGCCTCACTTAGGCTGACATCCCCAAGGGAGATAATGGGTTTCACTGATTTTCCATTTTTGGAGAAGAAAGGAAGGGACATGAGGAGATTTCCTGGCCATGGGGAACTCCTGATGTACCTTAGTGATTTTTGTGCCTTTTTCGGTTTGAGGGAGATGATAAGGTTCAATACCAAGGTTGAGTATGTGGGTATGTTGGATTATGGTGAATTTGGCAAGGATTTGAGATGGGTTGTGAGGAGTAAAGAGAAAAAGTGTGAGAAAATGGTGGAAGAGGTGTTTGATGCTGTGGTTGTGGCCACCGGTCATTATTCCAAGCCCAGGCTGCCTTCCATCAGAGGTATGTGAAAAACTACCCTGCAGTTTTCCAAATTCTGTTTTCTTGATTCATTCTCCGATACCCGTTTCGTTAACGGGTTTCGAAAACTCGTTTTATGCAGTTTTCTTGGAAAAGGACCTGCTTTTCGAATAACATCACGATATGTTTTCACGTACTTTAAAAACCCTTGTGCGCGCTCAAGGAAAGTATCTTGTTTTCAAAAGTAATTTCTTGAAAAGTGTTTTACAAAAACTGATTCCAAAGGGGAGTCAAAAAAAGGGCAATACAAGTCACCTCACTCATGTGAAAACGTTCTTAAAAAAGTCATGTCATCTCCAGCTACAGTAGTGCCTTTTTATCATGTTAGCTTTAGGGAAAAAATTTCACTGCCAAGCGGGTACCACGTGGTGCCTGTTCGCGCATCTAAGTCATCCATTGCATGTTTGAAAAGACTCAGATTTGGAGAGAGAAAAAGGAAGATAAGGTGTTGGGGTGAGAGGAGAGAGAGAGTTTCAATCTGAACCATCCAAAAGTGTATTGGACGGCTCGGATGCGCCGAGCAGATACCACGTAGGATATGCCCGCTTGGCACTGAAAAATCACTCTAGTTTTAGGCATGTTGTTGAGCTATCTTTTCATTTAAAGGTGTTGGGATTTGTCCCACATCAGTTAAATATCTCCTCCAAAATTAGTAAATGAGCCTGAGCGGCCTCTCCATTATTTACCAATTGATTTGGATTTAGATGTTTTAGCATGGTATCAGAGTTAGGATTTCAGAGAATTTGTTCCCCCTTGCTTGTGCCATAAGTGCACCGTTGTTTGTTGTGATCCAAGTGTTATGGATCCTTTGTTTAACTCTCCACATGCGAGTCGGGGGTCGCACGTGCGGGGGAGTGTTGGAATTTGTCCCATATCGGTTAAATATCTCCTTTAAAACTAGTAAATGAGCCTGAGCGGCCTCTCCACTCTTTGCCAATTGGTTTGGAGTTGGATGCTTTAACAAAAGGCATGGCTTGTGAGTTCCCAAACTCTTCAGTAATGTGTTTTTGGTGATGTGCTAATGGTTTCCTTTGTTTGTTGTTTGAGGAATGGAAGCCTGGAAAAGGAAACAGATGCATAGTCATGTTTACAGAGTTCCCGAGCCGTTTCGCAATGAGGTGAATTCCTAATACGTAACAGTAGTACTTATTTTCCAACTTTCAAACGAATTTATACTTGCAGGGTCTGAAACAGGTAGCTAGGTGGTCGATCGTTGTGTAGTTGTCGATTCAGGAGACTCGAACTTTACATCTAGCTACACAGTCAAAAGTGAAAAACATTTGCCTAGCTATCGCTCTTGGTCACGACCTCTCATAGTGAGCTTGCGAAAGATGATTTGACCCATTTTAATTAATCGTTGTGAAATAAGTTAATGAACAAGTTGCTTGGGGATACGTCAAGAGATCGAGTCTCCCACAATGTCGTATCCTCTAGATGAAGAGAAGTTAGCAGCAGTGTTGGCTTGCAAGCAATCCAAAGAGCCTTGTGATCATGGTTTCTCTCAATTGCACAGGTGGTTGTGGTGGTTGGAAATTCATTGAGTGGGCAAGATATATCAATGGAGCTTGTGGATGTGGCAAAGGACATTTATCTTAGTGCCAAATCTACTGATGTTTCCGAGGGCTTGTCAAGAGTAATATCCAAGCATGAAAACCTGCACCTTTGTCCACAGGTATCACTACTCTGATCCTCACAAATAGGTCTGTCAATGGACCGGATCAAATAGATCCAAATTTGATAAGACCCGAATCCGATAGTGGTAATCCGAATCCGAAAAATTCGGATCCGATCCGAAAACTTTTTGTACTTCAAAAATTTTAGCCAAAAAATAATCTTTTTTTTAAAAAAAATTAAAAATTTTAAAATAAAAATACAACTTCTGAAAGATTTTTTTTTTCAAAATAAAAAATTTACTGTTTTTTTTATAAAAAAATTAAAAAAAATAAAGTTCGGGTTCGGATTGATAACGGATTTAATCCGATCCGATCCGTATTTGGATTACCGGATTCGGATTGGATTCGGATCGAATATTTCAAATCGGATCCGGTCCATTAACAGACCTACCCACAAATACTAACTTGTTTCTCAACAAATTTGATTAACTCTGCTGCATTAAGTTTGAAGGATATTAAAATAATTCCCTTTGACCTTATAAATGGCAGATAGACTCCCTTCAAGAGGATGGAAGGATTGTATTTGTAGATGGAACTTGGGTAATTGCAGACACCATCATTTATTGCACTGGGTAAGACAACATTTCCCAATTTAGCTTCAAAAGAACAAAATTAGCCCTACCAGTCTTATCAGGTCTAGAACATCTGTCGATCACCATTTTATCCTATTAGCACGGAACAACAGATAAATCTTATGAAATCGAGGATTTGACCCGAAGACAAAGGTCAAAGGCAAGAAATCTTCTACTCTAAAATCCGCGCCTTTACAGTTTACTTCTAGTTGATATTTTGAAATACACAAATCTTGAGACACAATCATGCAACTGAGAGCACAATAATTATAAGTAATATAGACTTCTATTTTTAGGGACACTACCCTAGATTAGAACTTTAGAAGGTCCCACACCTTGGTCCCAATTGATGATCTTGTGGACCCTTTTTCCAAATCATTTTTAGTATGCAAACCTTGAATGAATTTGCACCCTTCTTGAAGTATAGAATACTAGATCTTGATCATAAGAAGGAAATTGTAATTCATTTATCCAAATAAGTGGTTTCTTGAATGCAGGTATTCCTATTCATTCCCGTTTCTTGACACCAAAGGGATAGTGGTGGTGGATGATGACAGGGTGGGACCTCTGTATGAGCACACCTTCCCCCCATCTCTTGCACCTTCCCTCTCCTTTATAGGCATTCCTAGGAAGGTAATGCTCTTGTATTTATTGTAAGACTATAAGGGCCCGTTTCACTAAAGGAAATAAATAAGAAAAATAAGTACTTATTTTTTGAATTAAATGTGATGTATTGTGAAAGAATAATCTCTCTCGTAAAACAAGAAATAAGTACTTAAAATAAGAATCTTAGCGGAACGGGGCCTAAGTTCCACCACGGCCTGACATTTTTGGGGATCTGTGACGAACTTTAAAGTTGGAGTCCCTTACGTACTTTTACGAGTGAACAAAATAAATCCTAGATCAATCTAAAAATAAAAAAACAAACTATAATAAGGTACTATTAAATTTTTGAAAGTAGTGCTCATTACAAAACCGCAAAAGCATCACTTAAATATCCTCATTTTAGGGCACATAATTTTAGAAAATATTTTGTGGCTCAAGGCGCAAGTCTCACTTGCCTTCCCTCAGGGATGGGCCTAATTGTGCCACTCCTTTTTGTATACCTATTTCTACACTCTATTTAAGTTAATACTCCAATTTTTTTTTAATAATCGTCGCTCTTTTGTATCTTAATTGCTTAATTTACAAGACTGCCAGCTCAATTATTAGCTAAAGAGAAATTTCGGAAAGTTTAAATTGACCTATCATTGTATTAATTTCTTGGTCCCTTTTTCCTCCCACAAGGGATAAGTATATTTCAAAAATTAGCCTACGAATGAAAGGGGAAAAGTGGAGTATTTTTGTGCAGGAGGAGAGTATGAAAAACATTTTCTCATATGAAACCCTATTTTCCGTGTCTATTACCAATCAATCGGACCCGAGGATGCTGTCGAGCAGCTCCCTGCTAAGCGGGAGCAAAGTGGCCAATCAGGCCGTTCATCTAGGCACGAACGGCTCGGATCGAATCTGAGCGCATACAAATCTGAACCGTCCATTGCTCGGTTAAGATCCGAGCCGTCGATTGCCGAGATGAGAGGCCGGCTCGGCCACTTTGTAGAATGCTGCTTGGCAGCATCCCCCATTCCCAATCGGATGGACCCATTAATCTATACAATATTTTCTGATAACTTAAGTATTCGGGTCACCTTACGCGCGCTTCGACTTGGCAAACATACAAGTAGTAACTTTCTGATTAGAATTTTAACTAATTTTTGCTGTTTGTTGTGCTGTTGATTAATGTGTAGCTCATAGGCTTCCCTTTCTTTGAGTCACAAGCAAAATGGATAGCTCAGCTGTTGTCTGGGAAAAGAGCATTGCCCTCATGGGATGAAATGATGAACTCCATCAAGGAGTTCTATCACTCAAGGGATGTTGCTGGAGTTCCAAAGCATAACACCCATGATATTGCCTGTTTTGAGGTAAAGAAATACTAATAATGCCTTTGGAACCCCTCTCTCAAATAGCTAGTTAACGCCGTGTTTAGATCTTGAATTTATGACCAAACGAAACCAAAAACAGACCGACCGGAGAGAATCCAATTCCGTTTATTAAAAAAAAAAAAAAAAAAAGGCACTTACTGATCTTCGATTCGTTCGAGATTCATTTCTAGTTCTTGTTTTGATTTTTTCCTGCAGTACTGCGATAAGTATGGGGATAACGTTGGATTCCCGCACTTGGAAGAATGGAGGAAAGAGCTCTGCAAATCAGCCCTGACAAATGCAGACGCCAATTTGGAAACGTACCGCGACTCGTACGACGATCACGAGTTGCTTCAACTAGCCCACCAGAGCCCTCATTTCACTCAACTTGAGGTTGAATCCATTCCCATGTGATCCCCCATCAGTTAAATTCAAAATAATATTTCAATCAAAAAAAAAAAAAAAAAAGCAGCCCTTTGTTGAAGGAACAGGGCAAAATGCAATATGTAATTTGATGATTTATTTGGTAATTAAGGCATTGTTTGTTTAGCACCAAGGAGAGGGAAGTACTTGTATTGCTTTAGGAAACAGATTTAAAGACCAATTGCGAAATTGCCTTCTGAAGCAAGAAAAGTACTTCAACAAAATGTTTATGGAATAGGACCCTGTTTCAGCTTCCAAGAAGAACTCGAATTTTGAATGTTGCTATGCTTTTAACAGGCATTTGGATCTTGTTCTTGACATATTTGAGGTGGAAGAATCCTAGATCTCTCGTGTGATGGGATGCGAAATGGGACGTACCGTCACGGTTTCGTTTGATAGAGTCATTTATTCTGTAGGATTTGACACGGTTATTGTTCTTGTCAAAAATTAGGATGATTGGTCATCTGAATAAACTTATAAGAGATAGAAACGGTTAGAGTTTGAATCCTCATTACTCTTGCAACAAATATGATTCGTGCTAGAAAGGGAACTTTGAGTTGAAATTCAATATTTTAAGAGTTTTATATTTTTAATATTTTTAAGTCTCTTAATGACTTTAATTTAAATATTGAATCGTAATGTTCTCTGTAGAAAAAAATCGGTCATAGAAAGCGCACGGATGACCAAAACTTTTCCAGATGTGTTTGTGGTACCATATTTTAATAAAGTTAGGCCCTGTTTCATTAATTAGAATAAGTACTTATTTTTTGAATTAAAGGTCATGTTCAAGTTTCATCAAAGGGTTAACATCTCTCGAAATCTCTCAAGTGCTATCAACTCCTTTTGAGGCCAGTTACAGAGATTTGTTGGGCTTTGATTGGTCTCCCAGGATTAATCGAGGTGCATGTAAACTGACCCGATCACTTAAGTTATCCAAAAAAACAAAAAAAAAGGGGGGCGGGGGGTTAACATCCTCACCAGCCCCCACATTGTACTGATTTTAAAAGGTACCAAAATAATTTTTGTCCATATACCCCAAACAGCAGATGATTTATGTTTTCCATGTGTGTCCTCTATCTAACCAGCCATATCTGTTCCAAATAAATACTAACCTTCCATTTTCTTCAACCAAATTCAGCTATAAAAAACCATAAACCCCCTCCACATCTCATTTCACCACCATGGTTTACGACCGGAACCAACCGTCGAAAAACGTGTGTGTGATCGGGGCAGGTCCCTCCGGATTGGTCGCCGCCTGGGAGCTAAGGAAAGAAGGCCACAATGTGGTGGTTTTTGAACAAAGTCATGATGTTGGAGGACAATGGCTATATGATGTTGGAACCGGGCGATTTTATAAAGCAACGAAGCCCAAAAAAATTCAGGGAGATGGCCCTGAAACTGGATACAAAAGAGCCTTAGCTACACAGAACAAGACTCGAATGAGTCCAGATCAGAAACAAACAACTCAGAGACAAAACTAAACAACCAACCAACTACAAAACAATAAACGAAACCTCTACACAAAAATGGAATTCTGGAATCCCCCAATCCAGGCAGATGTTGAGGTTATCCACAGTCTTGGCCACATTCCTCCAAGAGCTTGCACAAGTCTTGACTTCTTCCAAGATTCGGTGAGTAACTGAAACAAACTATGTTGCACAGACACTCATAGAGGTCGGCGTGTCCCTGTGTCCGACACGTGGACACAGGGACACGCGGGGGACACGGCAAAATACGTATGGGACACGCCGCGTAGCGTGTCCAATAAATTTAATTAATTCTTTTAGGGACACCGCAGAGACATGCAAGGGACACATATGGGGACATGGTAAGAGTTAAATATGCAATTTTCTTAAAACTTTGGGGGGTAAATGTGTAGTCGCTTCCTATATTTTGGAATAAATATTATGTTTTATGATGTATATATATGATGCTTGCTTATAAATATTGAAGCTCCAAGCTTATACACATAACTATATTTTCACTGGTGTACAATAAATATTATTTATTTATTTACTTTTGCCGTGTCCCCTGTTGTGTCCTTGTCCCCATTTTTTAAGAAATTCCATGTCCTGTGTCTATATCCGTATCCGTGTCTGAGTCCGTATCTGTGAGACTGTGTCTGTGCTACATAGAACCAAAGTCATGCCTAGTCATTTGGAAACTTATTTTTACGAGAACATCAAACTATGTTTTCACTTTCTAGAAGACCATTCTGATCAAGAAACAAATAAAATGCGACTACGATGAGTTTTCATACTCAAAATAAGTTCTGGAAAAGTGTTTTACAGTACAAAACTGGTTCCGAAAACGTTCTTAAAGGTCATGTCATTGCTGGGAAAATACAAGTAATCGGCAAATCCAGAGAACCATTCCATTATGTACAAACTGAAAGATATAGATTACATGTACTATATAAACTGTAAATGAGATGACGATACAAAATCAATATAGAAATGCAAAACAAAACCTGTGTTACTCACAGTATCCTTAAAACAGATTTGCCGCCTACCAAAGGGTGTTGAGGTTGATCCGGCATGTGTCTCCCATCCCAGAATTTATCCGGTCAGGATCACTACCCACAAAACACCACTGTGAGCATGGCGAACTGAACTTGAGTCTACCTCTCTCTCACACAAAGAACCATGGTGGAAAACATAGGGGAATTAAATCCATGTAACCGCTGGAATGAATTCTATGCCATAAATCTCACATCATTGGGGATTAACCATCCGTAATCGCTGGACTTTAGAGGTGCCTCATTGATGAACCAAAGTGAGTCTGTACGGTTGCCTCAAGAGATTCTTCGAATTTCGCAGATTCATTCACAAATTTTCCAACAGTCATCTCCAGACTATAGTTGAGCTTTTTTATGATGTTAGTTTTGGTATGTTGTTGAACTATCTTTATTCTTTTCATCTATGCTTGTGACTTCTGAAATTCTTCACTAATGTGCTATGCTAATGGTTTCATTTTATTTTTTGTTGAGGAATTGAATCATGGAAAAGGAAACAGATGCATAGTCATGTTAACAGAGTTCCTGAGCCATTTCGCGATGAGGTGATTTCAAATGCGTACTTTCTATGATTGCCAGAATTATGTGTTCCAAAAGTCAAGAAATCCATAGTAGACATACTTCTCCTACTTCTTGTATAGCACGCCAGAAAGATCTCGCGAAGTGTACACCAGAAAACAAGAGCAAAATCAAATCAAACAATCGTGCCATCCATCTTCAAAATACGTACTTCTTTTCCAACTTCCAAACAAAGTTATACTTTACTTGCTGCATAAGACAGTTTACATACAACAGGGTCTGAAACAGGTAGCTAGTTGGTAGACAGTCTTCCTAAGTTTTGCTCTAGCTACGCAGTTGAAGTGAATATCACATGTCATCACTCCTCATTACAACCTCTTCGATCAAACTTCAAGAAAATGGTGTGATCTCGTTTGAGTAGATCTTCAAATTAAACGTTTACCCAAAAGAAGTTAATGCGCGTTAGCCATAAAAGTTGCCAAGGGATACATCAAGCAAGCAGGATCGTCACATTCATTGGCCGAGGATTTCCTTTTTAAGAAACTTATTAGAGTCTCCTGGTCTCAATGCACTTTCAGTAACAAGATACTGTGAAAATCTGAAACCACATGGATCAGTAGTGTATATCATAGAGCTTGGAGTGCATTCAGACAAAGGAACAGAGAGACTTGGTAAAATAAGATGGTCTGCCCCTACAATTCCCTATCATGTAGATCATATGTTCGAATCCCACGGAGCCAAACATTCCAAACCTTTGGGCCACGGGAGGGTTTTCCCAGTCGTTAATTTCAGTGACCCACAATTAGTTGAGTTGTGCGCAACCTGGCCCAGATGTCCGGTTATTAAAAAAAAAAAGAAGTTAGCAATGTTTGCTTAATCCAAAGAGGCTTATGATCATGTTTCCTAATTGCACAGGTGGTTGTGGTGGTTGGAAATTCTTTGAGTGGACAGGACATATCAATGGAGCTTGTGGATGTGGCAAAGGACATTTATCTCAGTGCCAAATCTTGTGATGTTTGTGAGGGAATATCAAAAGCAATCTCCAAACATGAAAACTTGCACCTTTCTCCACAGGTATATATCACTAGTCCTACGAAATATATCAAGTTATGAAGCATTTGATCACTAAAACTCAGCTGCACTAAGTTTGAAGAACATTGGAATTTCACCCTTGAAACTTGGAAAATTGCAGATAGACTCCCTACAAGAGGATGGAAGGGTTGAATTTGTAGATGGAACTTCGGTAATTGCGGACACCGTCATTTATTCCACGGGGTAAGGCAACATATGCAATTCAGCTTAAAAAGACAAACCAAAATTAGCAACTATTTATTAAGTTTGTGAAATTGTTCTAGTTTGGTGTTTCATTGGTGTAGCCCTGGCTTATTGTATTTCCCAAATCAATCAGCTCCAAATGGACAAATCCAATGCTAGCACGGACTCTGGGGTTATCGGGTTTGGCTCGTCTGTCTTTTTCTACTAGCACAGACCAATGGATAATCCGGATAGAGAGTGTGACCGGAAGACAAAGGTCAACAACTAAGGATCCTCTATTCCAAAAAATCCACGGCCTCTCAGTTTCAGTTGTGCAACTGAGAGTGCACTAGTTAGAATAGGGAAATTTACGTTTTTGTAAGGAAGACATAAGTCTAGGTTAAAGGTGTCACATATAACTACCCGCCCCGGCTAGCCATGGACATCCTTTGATTTGAACCACGTGGCCTCAAATGATATACATCAGATGTACCATGAAGCTAGTAGGTCTTTACTTGTATATGCAATACGTCTTTTATATGCCACCGATGTGGGACTTCACATCACACCTGGGTGGCTGGGTGCCCGTTCCACATTTTTAACACCAAAAGGTTTACTAATTGAATTCATGGCAACTTACCCAATAGATCATCCTGTGGTCCCTTTTTCCAATCATTGGAAGGAAACTTGTGTGAATGTATACCCTCCTTCAAGTATAATAGATCTTGATCATAATTCATAAGAAGGAAATATGGTTCATTATATATAGAAGTGTTCTTTTGTTTGGATGCAGGTATTCATACTCATTTCCATTTCTTGACACTAGAGGAATAGTGGTGGTGGATGATGATAGGGTGGGGCCTCTCTATGAGCATACCTTCCCCCCATCACTTGCTCCTTCTCTCTCCTTTGTAGGCATTCCTAGGAAGGTGATGCTCTTACACTTGCATTATATTCAGTTTAATTTTTTTTTTCCAAAATAATAATTATAGGCTCCTTCTTTAATACAAATGTAATTTTATATGACATGACTACCCTCTAAAGTACAAGTATAAGAGAAACTTTTCCAAGTTTCTATTGTCCTTTCATTTACTAATTTTTGTTACATTTTTCTTCCAAAAATGTTAATTGTATTTCAAAAGTTCGCATATGAAACAGGAAAAAAGTAGAGTATTTTTGTGCAGAAGGAAAGTATGAAAATCATTTTCTCCTACAAAAACCCATTTTCCATGTCGAGTAGTACTTATCAATCTTTATGTATGGACATGGCTTGTTTCCCTCTGTATTCTGTTTCTCTTTTTCCTTGGCTGCTAGGTTGATTACTTGCCAACCTATATAGCTTTCGTGTCTTGAGTGGCATATGATTGTCGTGGAAATAGGGTGCCAACCTCGTTGGAATGCTATTTTCGCGTCGTGATGCCGGTGTGCTCTTGTCCCTTTAATCTCTTGTAACGTTACATTTGATTAATAAAATTTATCCTCTTTTCTGTCAAAAAAAATCTTGACGGACCCATTAATCTATACATACAATTTGTCTGGGAACCTGAATAACTAATGTGACAAGAATTTAATTGGTTTGGTTTTGTTGTGTTCATTAACGTATAGCTCATAGGCTTCCCTTTCTTTGAGTCACAAGCAAAATGGATAGCTCAACTATTGTCTGGGAAAAGAGCATTGCCCTCATGGGATGAAATGATGAACTCCATCAAGGAGTTCTATCACTCAAGGGATTTTGCTGGAGTTCCAAAGCATAAAACACATGATATTGCCAGTTTTGAGGTAAAGAAATCCCTTTGAAACCTCTCTCAATCTCAAATAGCTAAAAGCATATTTGGTTCTTGCATTTATGACCAAACGAAACCGGAAGATAGACAGACTAGACCAAAAGGGACCGGAGAGAATCCAATTCCTTACCAAAAAAAGAACACTTATCTTTGACTCATTCGAGATTGATTTCTAGCTCTTGTTTGTTTTTTCCTGCAGTACTGCGATAAGTATGCTGATAACAGTGGATTCCCACACTTGGAAGAATGGAGGAAAGTGCTATGTTTATCAGCCCTGAGAAGTGCAGATGCCAATTTGGAAACATACCGCGATTCCTACGATGATCTTGAGTTTCTTCAAGTAGCCCATCAGACCCCTCATTTCACTCAACTTGAAGTTGATTCTATTCCTATGTGATTCCCATCAGTTAAATTGAATAGATTTCAATCAAAACAGCAGCCCTTTGTTGAAAACAGGGAAAATACGGTTTAAATAAGCAGGAACTAAATGGAGAAGTAAAGTAGATTCATTAGACTACTATTGTAATCCGATTGAGCAATGCTAGGTATGCGACTTTAGAACACAACTGTATCCAGAGTTGTTCGATACACGTGGACCTGCACACATCGAGCGGTTCCGGTTGTGTTTTAAAGTTGCGTTCTTGGACTTTTTCAATTCGATTTTGTTTTGATAAGGGGTTGTTTGTTAGCATCAGGGTGAGGGAAGTACTTGTATTGCTTTCGGAAACAAATTTAAGGCAAATTATGGCTTTGTTTGGTAACACTGCCACTTTTTTGTTTTCTGTTTTCTATTTGCTGAAATCAATTTCTACTTTTCTAAAAAAAATGTGAAAGCGGAATACATGTTTGTGTCAACGTGTTACAAAAAAAAAAATGAAAGCGGAAAACATGTTGTCAAGTTGTCAACCAACTCCTCCAGAAACCCAACCATCCATTATCCACAGTAAGAGGCAAAGCAGACCCAAATTTCTCAGCTAGCACTTTACGCAGCATACTGTTCTCCTTTTGAAGGTATTGAAGATTAGGAGCAACATCCTTAGGTACCGAAACTTGTTCTCCAATCAGATTGCAATT